>BLKR01005243.1:0-85372 GCA_011170035.1 Teleogryllus occipitalis
ACTGTTTTCGATGCATAAAGTGGGGGAAAAAATCCCTTTTAGGGCTGTGATTACATTTGTTATGATGTAAACATTAAATGGTCTCGGATCTCTAAGATTTGCAGGTGGGCAACACGTACAAGGTCCGTATTTTTTTTTCTCTTCACGATATCTTATTTATAAAATTATAATTAATATGCCCTGGTCCTAAAAGCAAAAGATGGGTCGAAGAAAAATACCGGACATTTCGGCGTCTCGACAAAGCAACGGAACAGAATTAGTAAAAACGGGACGATTCCGTTTTATTACGGAACGTGTCCGTACCCGGTCTTATTTGTCGTGTAGAGAAAGTACAGCCATTAGGCAGGGCATGATTTCAGCTGGAACGCGACGGAACGGCGTTCCGGTACCCCGGGAATAATTATATTATAAATCCATAACTATTTTTATTAAATCAATAATGAACTTGGAGCGCGTTCCGAGACCTAAAATTTTATAAATCAAGCACTGGTCTTAGGTACTGCTTGCAGGCGGAAATGTCCTCAGGTTATTGTTTGTTTTTTCCTCCAAAAACGTCCCCCCTTCCGTTCTTGAGTGGATAACGCCTAACCGCACGGAGAAAAAAAGAACAGTTGCCATTATATTGTAACAAGGGAACGCATGATAATATAGGTCCAACCAGGTTCACTGTTCGTTTCGTGACGGAGATTGTTAGAACGAAAAGTTGCATCGTGAAAAGTCCCTTGTTCCACCCCTCTGAATTTACCTTGTCAGAAGTACACGGATAGGAGCTGCAGAGCCCAAGCAACCTTGTCGGAAGAGTTGGCTATCTACTCGGCGAAAGCGAGCAACACAGGTTGGAGGAACCAGCCTACTGTCATGACGTATCCGGACGAAACTGATTGAAGGTGCCGGCCTTCCGAGTCGACATGGTTGAAGGAGTCAGCCGTCCGTGTTGCCTTATTTAAGCATTCCTTATTGGTGTTACAAGTTACTGATCGTTGACGGGTATAGGAATGGGTTATGCGTAGTACTTGTTATTAATATAATATTCATTATTTATTTTTGATCCAACAACAGATCTATATATTTATCTACACAACCAGACACCGTAAAAATGGAAATAATTGCATAAAATTACACATTTAGTGATAATTAAATTTCACAATAAATTACACAAAAGGCATCAAAAGCCTTGAAATTTTGCAGTCTGATTGTTATTACGGTAGATACACATACATTAATAATGCCTGTATTGTTGTTGAATAAAATAAGTTATATATTGTAGGTTCATTACATATACATTACATTATATTATATACGTGTACATAATATAATGTAATATACATTAAATATAATGAATATTCTAAAACAGCATGTACCTAGAAATAAAATATTAAAATTTAACATTAAACTATTTATTTAGTAAAGTAAAATGTGTAAATTAATAATAATTCACAATACAATGGAATATATTAACAGAAACTTAATTGCAAACAAATGATAATGAAACATTGATGTACACACTTAATCATGTGTGTGTTCAGCTGGATTAAATACACAAGGAGACTAAGAACGTGTTTAGGGACATCAGTAATTATTTCAAAAAAGCTACTTTAAAACTGTTTCACAAATACATTGTGACATACCAATATGTGGGACCTTGTATTGCGTCACATTTATTGTAAACAGGGTGAATTGTAAGGATAGACATTTGTAAATACGGCGGCATCGCAACGGTAGACGAGTTGTCGTCAAGGTCAACAAACTTCATTGCTTTGGACCACGGGGCGCGGCGAGTTGATAAAGTAAACTGTTAGGGGATTGGCCGAGAAAGCAATGACAGTCTGGGGCGCGGCTAGTTGAATTTGTAAGTAATTGAAGGATTGGCTAGGCATGGAATTTTTTGTGACAAGAAACAGTAGAATGTATGGACCGAGTTTTGAAGAGCTGAAAGAGGGGAGTATGGAGGCATTCCGACTTATGCCGTGGTGCTGTGCGGATCGTGTGTAGACAATTGATGTTGGGAGTTTGGGAATTGTGAACATCTACTTTGGAGCGTATAGTTGTCGGACTTAGAATATTGATGTAATGTGCGGAAATTGGAACTTGGAAATATTTCGAGTGCAGCAGCTAGAATTGTGAACTTTGGTGAATTTGTCGGCAACAGGACTGGGAGTATTTGATGCAGATAATAGTTTGCTGAACTTTATTATTTTAAGAATACGCGTAGAAAGAACTGGGAAATTTTAAAAGGAAAATTAATTAAGTCTTATCAACTTATGAGGCGGTGAGGATCAGTGACTTGAGTACACTTGTGCCAGAACGGAAGAAAAGATGGTATTTGGACCTGGAGCCATCGACACAGGAGACGATTGAAAATGGTTCTACGCGGCGACATCGGTCGAGAGCGCGCGAAGACGAGTATTGCAATATAAGGTTTGAGACTGGTCATGACCGAAAGTTTCGTATTGTTACCCATGAACATTGAATAAACTTACAAGTTTCTGTGAATAGAACAGATGATTTTCATTTAGCCAATTCCAGCAAATGAGTAGCTAGAAATGTATATTTGCTTTTCAGATTCCTCGGCCATTCTGTACAGATGGCAGATCGAATAATCGGCTATTAGTAGGCAATAGCGATTATTTCTTATAAGACCCATCGACCCAGTTAGCCGGATATTAATTTAATGGAAATAGCAGTTGAAGAGTAATTTTAATAATTGAATTAACGTAATTTTTTCCTGGCGCCCATATTCTTATATAAATTTGGAATGGGTTACGTTGAATTTATATTTAATAATGTTAAAAGGGCATTTAATAAATTTAAAAATAAAATCAGACAGTTTGTTTCAACATATAAATAGCAAATTTTATGACTGATCCCCAAAAAACAAATTTAATTCACATTTTTTTTAAAAACGCCGAGATTAATTTAATTTATGGCTAAATATGAAGCTGAAAATTATTTTCGAATGTATTTTTTGTTTATTTCTTTTAACCTTTCATTTTACAAATATAATATTCTTGTTTTACATTTATATTAATTTTAGTTACAGAAGGTTCAATTCTATTAGTCCCTTCATTATACTTAGAGTTCTTGCATTCACTAGCACAAAATTCATCTGAATAAAATTAACACTTAGTTTACAATTATAATGAATTCATAAATAGTTTACATACTGTTAAAATCAAAAAAGTATATGGAAGAAATCACCGGCATAAATCATATTTATATTTTTTACTTATGTTATTTCAATTTCTATAATCTAAACGTACAAACATACACTAAAAATCCTATCAAATTAGTTAAATTAATTTAAAAACTGAAATCAAAATGTAAAATTTTGCCCAGCATTGATTTACCTGCTGTATCTGCAATTTGAATCAATCTCATTGCTTAGAAATATCTTTGCCCATTTGACAATGTACAAGCTCATTTTTGGCCTGTATTTACAAATCCTACACTCCCAACATGTTAACGTCATAACTGAACTATTGTTATCACCTGAATGCAACAATAAAAAAATTGTAGAGAAGAATCAGCAACACTGCAACTCTGCACTCAACAACAGCAAATAAATGAAGTGAGAGCTCAGGATAAATCATAGTTTTAGTACTGTGTAAGGTGGGACAAGATGCATCACTTTAGTATGGTACAAAATGATTGGCCTTCATTTCATTGGATGAGTCAAATAAGTTTTCTTAGCAAATTAAAAACCAGTTCTGAAGTGATTTTTAAATTTGGCACATTATTTTATCAAATACATACTATTGTGGATTGCTTCAAAATTTAGGATTATATTCTTCAAATACTATTGATTAATTTCACACACACAGAGATCACTACTCAGTATCACTGGTAACTGACAATGATACAAGGGAGGGGAACATAATTAGGTGCAGACTCTTAGTCTGCTTGCATACAAAAAAATAAAATATGTTATAAAGCCATGTAAAAAAATAAAATAAAAATGCACATTTAATTAAATTTTGTAAATTTGTCTATACTAATTCATAAAATGGAAACAGCAGGATTATCTCTTGTGAAGTCATTAAATATTGTTGAAGATATCACAATGTATTTGAAATTAGTGTTTGGACATGCGAGTGTGACTGTCAAGGAAAAATTATATACACCAATAAATTCAAATTCTGATATAAAACTTCTATGAAATGAAGAAGAAGGGAAAAAAAGAAAAAAGAAAGAAAGAAAGAGAGGGAAAACAAAAAAATGTGATTGAAGAGCAGAAAATGCAGAGAATTTGACCCCACGTTAGCTCAGATTTCATCTTACAAATATTCTCCAATGTAGAAGAATGTTTAAAAAGATTAATTTCTCAGAAAAGGATGAATTCGACTGAGTAAAATTTAGAAAAATTGTTTATTGTTCCTGTTACAAAAGGCAATGAAAAAAAATACTAAGCTAAAATTTGATTGTGCATGTTTAATCAAATTTTATCTGGCATATGTATGCAGGTTTTAGCATTTTAAAGGGCACGAGAATCATGTCTAGTGATATTGAATTGTTTTATTTCAAGAGGAAAGTATTTTGTTCACTAGGCTCGGGAAACGTTTCTGAAAATTATCAACACAATCTGAGATATTTTCTCTAGTAATTTTGAAGATGAAAAATAGCCAAAATCATTGTATGTTTGAGAATGCAATGTTATCCTTATTATATGCCACAAACAGCACACTGTAGAGAACCCTAAATTATGAAAAACTTGAAATCTTTTTTCCTTGGAAAGCAAAGTAAAAATTAATAGTCTTTCAAAAGAAAATTACAGATTGTCATACTCCATGAACTTGAGGAAATCTAGTTGTAAATCAATGTCCTGAAAAACCAGCATTTTGGAGTTAATGACACTTTTCTAGTAAGAATGTGATTTTTTTTATTATTCGTACTTAGTCATTCTGAGAGCACAACTTCATAGTACACATTGAAACGATAACAGAATTATAACACAAGTTATATTACCTAATGAGAATTTTAAAATAACTTGCATGGTCAAAAATGATACATACTTCAGAAATTGAACCATTAATGTGCATACATTCTGTGAATATTAAATATGAATGAAATCATTAAAGTCCATGATGCTTGCAAAATTAACAATATGTGTACTGGCATCACCTTCAAATACATGCTCATGATCTTGTCATAGAATTCAATAAGCATTTAGAATTCACAATATCCATGATTATCTGCATCAATGGACCATCACCTGTTTCAATGACCAATTTCCATCATCTGTGCCAAAACTACATGAAAAATAAAATTAATACAATAGTATTTGAAAATATAACAGGCATTAGTCTCAAATATGGTATAATATATGGTTATATGGTCAAATATGGTTTAAATATGGTAATCAAAATTCTGGACACTTATAACATATACTACACAACAATGAATTCTACAATTTCTAATTGCCATTAATGACACTTCAAGACTATATTAAAATTATTTCCATGAATTGGCAACATAGCAGATATTATTTTTTTACATTTTATTACGAATTTGTAATGCATAATTGAGTATTAAAAACTCATCAAATAACTTAAATTTTTTAATAGGTACTTTTTTGACAAGTAAAAAAAGCACAAATGAATGCAAAATGATGCGTTTGGAAACCTAGCTCTCTATAACCACTTAACAACATTAGGATTTGAATTGGAAGGATTTAAACCGATGATATAAAATGATATCATTGTTTATCTTGTTTGATATAAGCTTTTAGAGGAATTTTACAATTCATTTACATTAACATAACTTTGAGCCGGATTAGTGGCCAAGTTTTGTACATTATGTTAAATAGAAATGCACATAAACTAATATATGCATTTCTATTATTACATGATAGAAATATGTACATACCTTAAAGTTACCATTCCATTCCACCATTCTCTGAGAATCTTGGTTGACAATTGTTTTGCTTGTTTTGAAATAGGCGGTGTAAATGTAGGTATTATTTAATTTTTCTTTCGAACTCCATTCGCCCATTTACTCCCAATGAAATAAGATTTTCACTTCAAAGAGGTAATTTATACTCTGTAGTCTGGCGCCTATTAAAAGATATCCACAAATATCCTTTAGATTATAATTCACACTAATGCGGCACGATAAGTTTCAGTATGGTACATACCTGTGAACTCTAGTAAGTTCAGCGATTTGCTTCGCCAACGACGTATTCCTCTACAATAACAAATTGAAAACTTTCAGAACTATGCGCTTTTCGCCACTTCGAAGAAATTCTCCTGAAGGGCCTGTCACTCTCTTTGACCTTCCAAAACGAACTTAATAGCATGTCCTCGCAGGCCGCAGGCCGCCGCGGTCCAACAATCGGCGTCCCACGCTTGCTCCTGACCCTCGTCAATCCACGGCAATCTGAGGTCCTTATCGCCCTGCAACACGCATGCAATTCACAATGGTGTCCTTCTTCGTTTGCAGTAGTTTTGATGCAAGGTTAATTTAACAACCGAGGTCTCAAACTAGTTCTTATGTAGTGAACCTACACTTGTACTTCTTCATATCAGGATTGTTCTTAGGATGAACAGATAATAATGCGTTGTGGTCAGGCTGCAGCAAGCTTTGGCGCGCGCGCAACATCCTATCCCCCCCCACACACACACACACTTCCAAGAGCCCGTCGCGGGCCTGGGACTGGTAGCTGACAAATATATAACGTAATTAGTCTGGCTTTCGACATTTATATTTACATGTGTAACAACGCAGACGAAAAATAATATAATTATTAAAGTTTGTCTCAAACTTCGTTCCCGTTTTGAGCAAGAATGACAGATTTTTCTTTGCTCGATAACGTCATAATTATCGCATCACGCTTCTATTATGTAATTGAAATAATGTGTGTGTGTTTAACAGATTTTGAATGTTTTTAAATGTATATTTTCAATACGTAATTAATCTGACAAGGTATCTGGCCGCTGTGACCAGCTACTGCTCTGCAACATGATTAGGCTTGATGAAGCCGACAGGTCCGTTTATGAAGGAACATCACCCTCTCAGAAATCACAGGCCGGTTGGTCCAGCAAGGTTGACTTTTATCTTAGATGCTGTCGTAACCAGGAAAGGTGAGTAAAGCAATAAGGTCTCCGTTTCGCGTAGGAAGGTTTTGTGTAACTATTGAAACCTGGTTATGATTTATGGAATCCTTTTCTTCAGTGTGTTCACAGGAATTACTCCAAAACGGATATTCCCCAACAGATCAAATGGTACTCGAAGCCGTGCAATTTGAAAGTGCTCTTTTAAGTTTTGGTGATATACTTTCATAAAGCACCTACATCGTTTTCAAATTTGGCTCCGTATTTTGTCTTTAAAATTTTGTCTCGAATAGAACAAAATTAGCTTATAAAAATCGTCCAAGTCTCATTTCCATTAAAACTTTTGAAATTTCGAAAATTGCTTTGGTTAATTCTTTTTCATCCTTTCATTCTTCATAAGCCTAAAATTGATTTTTTAAATTTTTTGGACGAACTTCATAAGTCAGGAGGACTTTTTCAATAATTTATCAAGATTTTTGTTAAATAATGTGCTCAAATAGACATCACTGATCTTACCGATATGACAGACGTCTGATTTTCATTAAAATCTCTCAAGTTTTGGAATTAGCAAAAGTTATTTTTTTTCATAATTGCATGTTACTTTAATGCATTCTTTCATTCAGTAGACCGCCAAATCATTTCATGTACTCTTGTATTTTAGTAGATTTGGTAAATTTGGATTAGATCGTGACAATTTTCCAGAAATACCTAAAGAAGGTTTTCTAAAAAACAGTTCCCTACTTTTTGTGAAGATAGCTTTATGCGCTGAATTACATTGGCTTAAGTGTCATTTTCATTAAAACCTTTCAACCCCATGTAATTGTGTTCGAACTTCTCGCGGTTCATTAATATTTACCTTATGGATGTATTTTATATTATATTCATAGACGGGCGCAGCCTGAAATGACAGGGAGGCAACTGCATATCTGGACGAAACGGGGACCTTCTTCTCCATCTAACTTTATGTTTACATAGAGCATATTTTACTCGGAAATTAAACCATACAGAAGTTTCTTGTGAAAACGAGCTAAAAATTCCGCATTTTCAGAAACGCTCAAATGCAATTTTCTCCAAAACGGTTCCAAATTTTTTCTTCAAACTTTTCGTACGGATAGTGTTAATTGCACTGTTTAAGATAACATTGAAATCATTTTGATGCTTTTGTTGCGTTTTTTCAAAAATTAAGCAAATGTATTTTGTTTTGAATATGACTCGCGTCTTTTATACGCATATTTCATGTGATTTATATACTACATTATTGCATTTGTGAATGGAAGAGCTTTAAGTGAATTCTAATGAAATTTTTAGAAAACTCAATGATTTCTATGAAAAAGTTTCAAATTTCGCATTCACAGTAACGCTTAAACACAATTTCCTTAAAAATGACTACACAGTTTTCAATAAAAATTTCCTCATAGGACGAGATTTTACTCTTCTTCAATATTCTTAAAGTAATATTTCGGATCTACCGTTACGAAAACGAAAAATTGAGATTTAAAAAAAATGTATATAGGGTGGTGACAGATTGCAGCTGGCGAGAGGACGGGGCAAGATTGTAAAGCTGGCCCAGACCAAAAAATTAGAAAACAAACTAGTACTAGAAAGTCTGTGCCATTCTGCAGCACCACTACTTTCGATTGCTGAGCTGTAGTTAAAAAAAATAAAAGAAACATTCCCCTCTTTAAATCAAATTGACTTTAAATACACTTTGAAAATGGCTGCAAAATGGCTGCATTTATTTTAGTGTTTATTACAAATTTTTAATGAAAATTGTTGTTGTAAAAAATAAAATTTTTTGTTATAATAATAGAACTGACATTATTATTAAAACAATACATTCGCGTTTATAATAACAGAAAAATGAAATTATTATAACATTGAATACAACAGAAAATAGTTTAGATAACAGGTTTTTTTCCTCAGTGTACACTTGGCATCGAACAAATAGATCATGCATTTGTTACATTATATCTTACATTCTAATGGAAAAACATATTTACAACTTGTAATATAATAAACCCTTTTACTCAACGTCATTTGTATATATTCACTTTCTCAAAAATTGTAAAAAAATTATTGGTCTCTAACACACTATTTTCATGCTAGAACTGCCAGATCACAGAAAAGTCAATCAGGTCTGTGACTTTTTTGAATCCGTACGTTTCAC
This sequence comes from Teleogryllus occipitalis, assembly GCA_011170035.1. Taxonomy (NCBI): domain Eukaryota; kingdom Metazoa; phylum Arthropoda; class Insecta; order Orthoptera; family Gryllidae; genus Teleogryllus; species Teleogryllus occipitalis. Next base: position 9,214 of record BLKR01005243.1, read on the forward strand.
AACGTTGACAAATTTCTTCATTTTTTTTTTCAAGGTATGTTAAAGGAAATTATTTTACAACATGGGCAACGGCCTAAAGTTTTCAGTTTAACGACTACGCCAAAGTTTACAAGGAATGCTAAAAAAACATGATTTTTATCGCATCACGGACTTACGAATCGTTGGTTCTTGAGAAGCATCTATTTTTGAAATATTTAAGAACGCTAGGAAATTTGTAATGGAAAACATTTATTTAATCATAATATAGTTAATTCGAGTGTTCTGACTCGTGATTCGCGGTGCTTATACGAAAGAGAATAAAAAATGCCGTAGATTCACAAAAAATGAGTCTTCGTGGACAATGTGTTGCAGAGATACGAGAAACGTATTTTTCATGTTTTCTTTTTTCTTTTTTTTAAAAAATCGGTTAGCACTAAATACACTGCAAAATATGACATAAATGTCATTTTGATGTATTCTTTTCAATGAAAAAACACACAAATGTAATTTTCTTAATATATTTCTCACGTCATAAATATTTTGCATGTGAGACTACATGTGCTTCAAATGGTTTCTTATAAAGTTTCTCGAAAAATGAAAAGTTTTCTGTGAAAATATGCAGCTTCACATTTTCTCGAAAACAACTTCAAAACTTTTTAAAAAGTGTTTGTACGGATAGTGTTGAATACACTGAATTACATGACGTAAACACCATTTTTATGAATTCTTTTGATTTGCGAAAATATTTCTTTAAAAATATATTTTACGACGTTAATATTGATATAACAGGCATTCTTTATATATTACTAGATTTCTGCAAGTGCTTCAAATTTTTAGATCTCTCAAAAACAATTGAAAAAACATAATATTGTAGTGAAACTGAATATTTAAATAGTGATCGTTGAGTTGAAGTATTATCAGATAACCGATTTTATATCTTCATCTTCCTCGAGCTTCAACTTCTTCAGCTAATCTCATCCCTTTGATGGTCTTTCAGGATTTAGCTTGTTGCACCTTATAATCTTCACAACTTGAAAGAGAAATACATGTAACATGAACATTCCGTTTTTCCTTTCTGGTGTTCAACCATTCCACAATTGGCTGCAGTTTGCTTTGATTTTTTACTTGGTTCTTCCGTATATTTCTTTATTTCTCTTACGGTGTCATTTAGATAGCCTATCATCATTTCCAGACTGAACAGATAACAATGCTAAAAGTATTGTATTATATTTTTAGAATATAAAAAAGCAATATGTTTATAAGAGAAAAATGAATGTATTTTAAAGTGCAACTTGTGTGCCATGTGTTAAATATAGACGCATGCGATGTTGCTGAAATAATTCCGTCTAAATTTGGGGCAATTCTTTTGATGTTTATTCTTCTGGGCACTCTGGTTGCGGGACAATACAGCCCATGAATATATCCAACCCTATCATGGGTGTGTACTGTTAATCCTCCGCCCACTATTGTCGAATTAGGACTGCTTGTGGATGTTCATTCGATGTGATACAGGTCAACCCAAGGGATATTCTTCTCATTTACAAAGGCCACCATGAGCAATTTGCATGGGATAAAGCCCAGCTTTGCTGTAACAACCTTGCGTCATTGATTTTAATGACTAAATAATAAGATCACATGTGGCACTTTGTCACTTAATTTTAAACATTTACAAAATACTAACTTTCGAATAACGTAGGTACTTGGCTTCCAGCAATTACCGAACTTCGTGCTCTCAATCATTTTTTGCAGTCTCCAGCATAAATTGAGAAATTGTCTGATAGGACTTGAGACTTGTCAAGAAGATCAGGAAATTAAAAGTAACAGTATTTCTTTTTCTTTTTTCGTTTATTTTAAGTCGCACCAACAGCAGAGGTTATTAGCGAGTCCATTGGTTACATAATTATTACAATGCTTACTGGACTTTTACATCAATTATAATCTTACATATAGGAATACATTTTGGAAACTTTTTACATTATTACACGCGTTAAAGCAACAATTAATAGATTAATAGGCATTTAGAAATATTATTACATAGGTATATTACAGAGATACGGAATCGAATATATATATGTACTACATAAGGACAGGAAGCACATAACAATATATAAAGGTTAAATTAAATTTGGAATGCCTATTTCTTTACAGAAGTTTATTACCTTGAGTTGGAAAGGGTAGTTTGTTAAAATGAGGTTTAAATGTTTAGTTTCAAAATATTTGAGTCTTATGGAATTATATTCGGAACACTCCATGAGGATGTGGTCAGTATTCAGAATTTTGTTGCAACAATTTCTTGGCTTTTTATTTAGTATATAACTGTGAGAGAATTTAGAGTGGCCTGATCAAATACGCGAAAGAATGACCTGTTCCGACGAGAAAACTTTGCATAAATGCTAAGAGCAAAGAATTCATTGATTTCCTTGTGGATTCTACCATTTTTAGAATAGGTCCATAGAGTTAACCACCTCTTCTTATTTATATGACCAACGTGATTCAGATAGTCCTCAGTTGAATACGACGTTTTATCGTTTGTCTTCTCCTGTAGATCAATTATTAATGTCGTTTGTGTGGACTTGCTGATCGGGGATTTTGGCTTCTATTTCGCTAGTAATATGAATTACCACCAGCTTAATAGATACATTAGTGGTCTCTTTGCAAATTTCAAGGAGTTTGGTGTGGATTATTGGCATATGATAATTGGGAGGAACTTTAATGCCATTCGGTATGTGGATAGAATAATGGATTTATTGTTACTGTTGGAATTAGCGAGGTCACTCGCCATTTTGTAGACACTGTTCTTGCTAGCAGTATTTTATTCAAATGTATTACCAAACAAATATCTCATTTTCCCTGTTTAGGCTTATTTTCACATTTTTAAGCGCCTGAATCTAATTTTGGGTAATAACAGATATAACAGTTATTCGACTGAAATGTTAAATTTTGTAACACAAAAAAAAATGAATATTTTTTGGGACTCATCGCGTTGGGTACGTTTTATAGCACACTGCCTTATAATATTCCACGAATTGATATATTTTCCCTTTCAATATAAAAAAACGCGTAATTTCTCTGTGTACGTATTTTTGTAGAAGAATACATTTAGAAGAGCTTCTACTACATTTTATATTTTCCTTCATACCTTTTTGTTGTCTGTCACAATTACTTTAAAAATGCTTTTAGGTACCTATATCAGTTTTGAATACCTGGAGATTTGAACTATATTTACTAGTTACTGTCAAAAATTTGTCGTACAATTCACTAATGCATAATCTTAACGATATCTCTAGTGAAAAACAAAATGAAGCATTATTTGTAATTACTTTCAATTAATTTATGTGATCCCATGTATCAGTTTTATTGCAGCACGACACTTGAATCTTGCAGATGCGAGATATCGATTTTCCTGCTTCCATCGCCTATCAGGACTAAATATAGAGCGGAATTCCAGTCGATATTTGAGTCAGAGAGGCGGAATTGGCAGTTCCGTTGCACGCAAATTCGAATTAGCATGTTAACAGGAATGATTACTAAATTGAAAATTAGTTGCCAAAACAATCTCGGCAGAGGGATCAGCAAGTACGTAGCTATTACCAAGTTTACAGGAGGTGGGTCTCAGCAAAGCATGAAGCATTTGAAATTCGTAGGCTGAAATGGCAATGTAGGAAATGAAAACACACAATTTTGAATTGGTTGAAAGTATGCATTAAACAACGTGTAACTTCAAAGTGAAAATGAAATGAGATAAATGTATTACCTTTGAACACGAATGCTACAGTGCGCTTAGTCATGGCCACCTTCAGGCCACCATGGCCACCACTGAAGGTGGCCATGGCTTAGTACGAGTGATTGATTAGTGATTCCGAGCGCGTTAACAGCTAATGTCATTAGTACCGTAAAGGTAGTGCATGCTTTTTTCCTCGGGAGGTAGCGGTGACATTCCACCGCTGGATGATGAGATCCTGTGCCGACCTACCTGTTGGCTAGCGCGGCATCGCCCCAGCCGGGACAGGCTCTAAGCGCCTGTCCGGTCTCCTGGCACGTGTGGTAGTATAGTGCATGTAAGAGTGTGTGTGTAAATAAGGAGTGAGGATAGGGCAAGGAAGAGGAAGGAAAGATCGCGCGCGGTGCGTGACCCGTTTGTTAGGATATTTGTTCCGGTGTTCGCCTGATATTAATCGAAGGAATCACGGAAAACTACCGATCAGAGCAGCCAGCCATTAGAATTCTCCTCCTGACAGCGAGTGAATTCGAGCTAGCTATCTACCTAGGTCGAAAATCCTGCCACTGGGGGAACTCGAACCTAGGATCTTCCGGTCAGAGACACTGTAGAGACATCAGTTGATGCCTTGATGTACGAGATAAACAAGTTATTCATTTTTAATGTCTCACTTGTGCAACTTTCGAAAATTCAGAAAGTTCAACTAAAATGAGACTTATACCATTATTAAGCTGTCCTCTGGTATATCTGAGAAAAAAAATGAATAAAAAAAGTAGAACTATTTTTGAAAAAAATTGGAATATGGTGTTAAGACTTAATGTAACGTAGCCCCAAAAATAAAAATATCCATTTCTAATTCACAGGGTCCCGAGTTCGACCAGATCGATCGCGGGCTATCAGTTTTGGAGAAAATCGTCTGAACAATTTAGGCGCAAACGTTGGCCATATACAGACGGGCAGATAGACGTTTTGCTATAAACAAAGTTTTCGGTGTCAAGGAACAACATCACACGGATTCTGACTACAGGACATGTGTAAGCGGTACCGCACATTCCGTATTCGGTGAGTAGCGAGCTGCTGCTCTCCTAATCCCGAGTAGTGTGGATGGGTCGCAGCTATTTGCCGAGCGAGGAACGTTCGCTGCTTGCTCTACCCGTCGCGCGACGGTCGTTTGCACATATCAAAGGAAGAGAACATCCACTGAGCCCGTCAGCTGCTCGGGATAGGGCGAGCAGTAGCTCGCTGCTCGGCGAATGCTGAATGTGTGGAGCTACCTGTAGAGGAAGTAATTTGCTAAATATAGGAACAATATTTATACAATTTTTCGATATCGGGTCCCTACAATACACGTTTTTCTGGCAAAAATTCGCCACTTCCTGCTGTAGCATTACAATATACATTCTTTACTATAAAAGAACATTGTGGGCGAGAAGAAAGTGTTGATAAAATTTGTAAGATTGAGTTTGTATTATTGTTATAAAAATGAAAATAAAGGTAGGAAGATAATATATTTTTAAATTATTTCTCTGGTTTTCAGAATACATTAATGAACATCCAACATATAGCTTCGGTAAATTGTTGTCTATTAGATTATTTCCCAACAAATGATCTCACATTAAAAAGTTTACTTTAAAAAAATGGTTAAAGTATATTAGCTCTACTTTTCATCTTTTACATTTTACAACTCAGTATCATAATTTGTCCATAATTTTGTCGAACATTCCTGGAAATGCCCCGTTCAATTATTCTAGTGCGAAAAAGTATGATGCTCGGATTTCTTCTTGATGAATGCCTAATTTCGTTCAGCCAACAAGACCCAGTGCTAGACCATCGGAACCTAAACCTAGTAGTTTTGCGCAAATGGCTAAGTATGGCCGTGTCACTAGCTGCGAACCCCGGGTTTGGAGGCAACTACCCCTCTGCGGTCGAAGCTGCCCTCCCCCCCCCCCGCCGGCGGGGGCGGGGCCGGGGGGGGGGGCGAAGGGCCGACGTCATTCATTAGCGAGGCACGGCGTGCCTCCGGAAACTTTCTCCAAACCGCACAGCCATTTGTACGGTGCCACGCAGCTAACTTTAGGCATAGAACCATTTATCACGTGTACACGGTTTTGTGGTTTCCAAATGCAAAGCCCCCGAGGCAAAAATTGGAGGGACCTCTCTCCCAGCTTCCCTTCTCCTGTAGGGCAGGATGTAGCCGAATCTTCTGCATATTAAATTCCATCTCACAGTCAGTTTCTGTGGATAACTTGCGATTCAAAATTGAATAAATTGCACTCAAAATTGAAAAAAAATGTCAGCGTTGGAGTAAGGGCCTGGGACAGTTCCTTGCTCAGTTGAAAATTTGTGAAATAACAGCATCTATTCCTTTCATTGTTACTCAAATTAATTTTCATGCTCTTTTTAATGAAACAATAGTTAAATGTTATTTCTTCAATACAATTTATACTTTCCGAGTAGCGGTTCGTTAAATGCTTCACACTCTTTCACTGCATCCGGTGAGGTTTACAGTGGTGTCTTCTAACCGATCAGTCGAACATTTATTTCTCGCACGGGCGAATATTCTAAGCTTCGACAACTTCGATATAACCAACTTCGTTTACAATATGCCAGCCTGCATCTCATTCCAGCCCGGGCATACATTCGTACGCTAATAATAGGTTTAAAATTTTACAGATTTTTTTCAAAATTTGCCTGGCGAATGCCGGATAAATTAGTTTGAGGTGTCACCTCGTCCTGAAATGCATCGTTCTTGCATTCACACTTCTGCCATTCCTTGGTGGAAAACTGTACTGTGAGATATACTTCTATTGGAAGGCAGACAAATCTGCAATTCTGGAAAGTGCATTAACTCAAACTTTGTATTTTTAGAGTTGTGCCACTACTACATCTCATGAGCGATACTATATGTTGTGGGTTGTGATGAAATTGTATGTTTATGAGAACAATACATTCTATCGAAAGACAGTGTTTCATACGCCTAGCACTCCTCCTGTAGCAAGAATGAACTTACTTCGACTATTCGACTCATGAAATTAAAACCAATAGGGTTTAACTATGCATACAAAATGCCCCAATCAGGGCGGTGTATCTCAAAAAATGTATAGCTTTTTCTATCCAATTTTTCTTACCGCTTCTCCATATTGGCCAATCATAAACTGTGACTATCTCAGGAGGCCGGTATGCATCGATTGCTATATCGATGTCCAATAAACCGCGTATGTACTCGTTTTATAACATAACCTCTATAATTTTAACATAGCTTTCAGTTATTTGTAATATTTGGCGCTTTTTGGGACTCTGTTGGACATCATTTCATTCATGGAATAGTCCAATTAAATACCACTCGTGCTTTGGAAATTCTCAGGTAAATCCCCTCCTCTCTTCGCGAGTAGGGGATTTATCAACAATTTCCAAACTACTCGTGGTATTACCTATCACTATTCCACTCGTGAAATTAAAATCAATAGTGTTTGACTATACATATAAAATGCCCCAATCAGTTATAACGCGTATAGTTCTTCCTCGGGAGGATGTCATCATAGAGAGAAGCTTCAGGTAACTGAAACAACGCTTGTGGATTTTATTTGATCCACTACGTGTGAAATTAAAGTTGAAGATTAAAAAATATTATTCACACTGTAATAACGGTATATTTCATAAACAACGGCCCCGGCAACACGCAAACGAGATAAGTTAAAACAATTAGTTTAACAGTGCTATTGGGAAGAAAATCGCATCAGCTGCATAGGCAAATGAGAATATTCTCAATTTGCATTGAGAATGCTCTCATCCCGATAATATTTTTATTCTTACGAAGTTGAGCAAATGCTCATTGGTCGAATAATATTCTCAGAACAAATATTAATACTTGTGAGAAGATACTCTGATTGATTGATTGATTGATTTTTTCGTGTTTCCGGGCGCGTCAACTGCTTCGGTTATTAGTCCCGTGAGTGTAGTGCATGTTTTTTTCTCGTGAGATGGCGGTGATCTTCTCCCGCTGGATGGCGAGATCCGGCGCCAACCTACCGTCGGCTAGTGGGGTTTCCCCCTAACCAGGACTCTCCCACCAGCGGGGCACCGCCTCAGTCGGAACAAGCTCTAAGCTCCCGACAGGTCTCCCGGAATATGTGGTAGTGTAGTGCATGTTCGTGTAAGTGTGTGTGTGTAAGGGGAGACGATAGGACAAGGAAGAGGAAGGAAAGATCGCGCGCGGTCCGTGGCCCGTTGGTTAGGGTACTGCTCCGGCATTCGCCTGGTGTTGATCGGAGAAACCACGGAAAACTACCGATCAGAGCAGCCGGCCGCTAGAATTCTCCTCCAGACAGCGAATGAATTCGACCTAGCTAAAGAGCTAGTGTCGAAAATCCTGCCGCCGTCAGGACTCGAACCTAGGACCTCCCGGTCAGAGGCGCAGCAGAGAAGATACTCTGAGAAAATGCTTCTTTTGTATTTATACCACCCGATGATTTTATCGGAACAACTGAGTCAGTTTCAAATAAACACGGAATGCAATAGCTAGAATTCGTAATCAATAAATTCTGGGCAAAATAGATGCAGGAACAGACATCACGTGTATTTCACGAGTAAAGTTTTTCTCTCGTTTCTCTCTTCTCGTTTCTCCTCTGCAACATCCCTTATGATGGTTTTTAACACTAATCGGGATCGTTTATCCTTGTCAGTTTTTTTAACAGAAAATATTTCTGAGTGAGAAAATCTGTATTGACTGATATTTAGGTAATCAATCTCTCTAAAACTGATTGTATAAGATCTCTTATAACGAACTCGAAATCATCTGTCACACATTTCCTCAGTCTGTTCTTGAAACTGATAGATTCCAGATGACTTTTAATCATGAGACCTGTCCAAAAATATTTCAGGTCCTTGGAAATGTTTAAATACCGTTCACAATTCGTTTGAAGGAGAATGTCAACCCGCTGGCATTAGAAACACCAAGAGGAATTCAACTTCTACTAATTGATGGGATTAAAACTACCAAAATATGGAGAAAATTGTTATTATCAAAGCTGAAGAAGAACAATTTGAGAAGTGCGTTGCATTGGTATTAGTTCCAAGAGCACAACGTCCCAACTTCACGTGCGTGTTGAATTAAATAAGTACGTCATCGGAAAAAATCATCCCATGCCAGTTACAGAAACAGATCTCGGTCAGATATATGGGGCGAAACATTTTTCTAAATTGAAGGCAAGTCACAGATTTTGACAATACGTGCATTATCCATAATCTCGAACATTATTACACCGTTTAGGCTTTTGAAAGCTCTGCTGGTATTAAAAAGACATGCTGTAATACCGTGACCAAAAGATGTGAGTTCGTTGAAAGGACGCGTTGCGTCGAAAAAAACATTTGTTTGAGGTATAATATGCTGGCGGACTATGCAGGACAAACTATCATGAAAATTAAAGAGTTTTTGAAGTACTTAAACTAATATTGGCGGCGACACACGGCGTATACAGTAGACTTCAAAGGTTACTACGTGGGGTGTTAAGATCACCGAGCCTCGGGCATCGTGCACCCTAAATCGGTTCCCGCCCCTCATAGGTGTCCTGGGGCTATTACTGGCCTGAGTGGTCCAATAATTATCGTGCGCTCTCCCAGACGCTTTGACCACGCCCCCGCGCGCGCCGACTCCGGGGACGCGCCCGGCCTGCTGTCGATGCAGAGGGACGACGTAATCGAGGTTGAGTGAGGCGGCATCGTCAGGGAGCGGCGGAACTCTCGCCGCTCCGAACCGCAGCGACAGTTGCAGCTCCTACGCAACTGTCGATGCTCACTGCCTGACGTGCGGCTGGTTGGAGGGACTCTATCGGTCGTAACTTCGACGACGCAGGACGCCCTCAATCAATGGGACTGGACTGAACTCGTAACGTAGAATCGGTGTCCGAAAGTGGTTGATGCGACTTTAGATCTACATAATTAATTACGGATTCAATGCTTTGATAAGTAGTTAGAGTATCCTATGTTATAACCATGAATTCACGGATTGACTTGTCCACCTAGAGAGGGTTAAAAAGTGATGTGATTTTGGTTACAAAGGGTAACAACCAGATTAGTACCCACATTTTTATTGGATTTCTATTTTTATTAATGTACGAATATTTGATTTAAAATTACGGTAATTCCTGTACCGCAGTTAAGTAACTTATATTAATTAAACAATTTTTTGACTAGTCATACTAATGTGTAAATAATAACGTTGTGAGCTATTTATTACTATTACTGCTCCAAACATTTTAGAAGCATATAATAGTTTTTTTGAGAACATTTTCGTTTAGGAATTTTACACTATATAAAACTTTTCAATGTATAGTAGCCTACAGTTATAAGGAATCTGAGGAAAATTATTTAATTTATTGTGATTATTATTTATTATGATAAGTATTTTTGATGCATGATGTTAAAACCTACTTCGCTCATTATATTTATCAATTACATTGTAAAGTGATATAATAATATAATTTATGTAAATATTTTGAAGTTTAGCTTTGTTCTCTTCATCGAGTGGGATTAAAGCATACGAACAAACTAATTGTTCTCCATACCTCCATAAATCTAATACTTACATTTAGCACTAATATCTGAGCGTTAGTGCTAACAGGAAACAGGAAACAGGAAAATCAGACGAAAGATGCGGTTGTATGTATTGAAGGAAATGTTAAAGTTGAAGTATTTCTGTAGTTAAGTTCCGAGTTTACCACCAGTCTCACCAAAATAAAGTTTCTCGGCTCGTTTCCTGTTCTTTATCAATGTAATTGCAAAGATTAAAGAGACCTAATCGAGAGGTCGGAGAATCGATCGGAGTGCTTCGCGCAAGAGAGGTCGCAGGGAACACGACTTGATCTTTGTCTTCTTTTATTAGAGCCAATTGAGGGTATTGTGAGATTAACTCTGCAACTAAAGGCACAAAAGAATTGGACAAAGAAGAGGTGCAGCTCTAGTCTATGATTTAGTATACTTCAGTGAAAGTGTTCGTATTACTCTCGCATCTTAAAATTGTTTTAATTATATGATTTATAAAGTGGTAGAACTATTGTAATTGAATAGTAAATGCATTGTCAAGTTCTGTGATCAAATGATATTTTGATGTGAGAAATTAAAATATTGAAGTCTGAAAAAATCTTGCATATATTTTTACAATTATTACAATTTACGATTTATTATAAATAGCTTTTAAATGTTTCAGTGTTTGATAATATGTGTTAGAAGGTGCTGTTTAAACTTACAAATTGAGCATTAATATATTAATAAATACAATTTTAAAGAGACATTTTTTGAAGACATTTATTTTCTACTACTTGTATTTACTAACCGGGAAATATTATTCAAATACTAAGTGGAAATATATAAAATACTTTCTTGACACTAGAACGGTGGCAGGGGACAAATGATACCTATATCAGTTGTTTCTTCAATACTAAATTCAGTTTTTAAGGGTTGTTTTTCAAGCATTGCGACTTTTCCTAATTTTTTATTCTCTTTATGATGATATAGTTAGAATCTATAAAATATTATTTTTTATTGTTTTATCATGTGATGTGCCTAGAACAGCGGGAGGGGTCATTTTGACACCCGAATCATTTCATTTGTAAAACTACCGTTTTCTGAACTTGATTGGTGCTGGTTCAGTCAAATCGTTTCATTATCATGAAGTTACTACAGTATCGCAATCTTAGAAGATATCCCTTTCCTCCAGGAATGATGCGATACCTGTTGTTGTATAGTTTACATCGAATACAGAGGCGATAATTGTTTCATTGCTTGATTTGACGATTGTATCCTTCCTGGAAAGTAAAGAATGAAACGAACAAAATTTCAACGAGTATCAATCTGTGATAAGTTTATTTCCGTTTCCTATTTTCATGTGTTTCCTTGTCAGAATGTTGTAGTTTGGGCGGTCATAATGTCAGGATCAATTGGTCTCTCTGTTAACGAGTTGTCCCGTATGCTAGAACATTCGGATTGCGAGTCAGGAAGTGATATAAACATTTCAGATTAAGATTTTGTGCCAAGAGTTAGTGAGGATGAAGCCAGTTGTTCGAGTGATGATCTGTCATCGGAAGAAGATGCAATAGTTGATGTAGCCCAATGTTCTCAATCACCTCAACAGGAGCAGCCAAATACCCCAACAGTGAAAATGACTGTCAGTGACGGAGCCGACTGGGAGGTCATCAGCGCCATCTCCTTGTCAGCTGGCAGAAGAGCAGCTGTGAATGTCTTACACAATCAATCCGATAAGTCGTGCAATTACTGATTAGTAGAAGCGAAATGCTGAACTTCATCGTCTGTTATTTCACGACACACTCCAGGCAACACAAGCTGCACTTTGACAGTGTATCGATGAAAGAAGAAAAAGAACATGCTTCTCAGCACACGTCATTGTGAAGTAGCTATCAGTGATGAAGGAAAAAGAACCAGGAAACTGTGACGTTCCATATCACCACAAAATATGGGGTAGACGTTGTAGACCAAATGACTCGGAAATATAGCACCAACGCAGCATGCAGGAGATGGCCGATGAATGTTTTCAAAATTATTTTGGACACGGCGGCAATAAATGGTTGGATTATCTACAATCATTTAACTAATGAAAAGATGAAAAGGGAAAAGGTTCATTCTTCAACTAGTGTTAGTGAACTGAAGGGTGGGGATATGTCGGAAGATGTACACAAAGGAGAAGAAGAGACTGTAATACTTGGGCCATCGAAAAAGCAAAAGAAGTGCCAGGTTGACTTATGCAAAGACAGCGATTTTTGTGAGAAGTGCCATAAAGCCATTTGTGGAAAATGTGCCAAAAAAGTAGGAATCAGGTGTAAAAATGCATTTAGGCTTACCAAAATAAAGGTATATTTTGAAAAACAATTCGAATTTCAATACATCGTATTCATGGTGTCAAAATGACCCCTTCCCGCTGTTCTACGTATATAAGATTCTCCGCCGTTCTAGTGTTAATGATAGCTAGTACATTTTCAACAATATAATCAATGTAATTTTCACTTTATCATTTTTACAATGAAGAATTGATTCTTACAGTCTGTTGAATGTTTCAATGTGAATGTGACTGTGCTACAGTGACTGTACAGCAGTACAGCAACAAATAATGATGCAAAAAGAAATAAACATCATTAGCATAATTAAAGTGTTATTAAGGTGGCATTTTACAGTTACAATGAAGCGGTTTCTCGAGTACACTGTCATTACGGTCACCCTTGCGTGAGATGTGACATTCACCGAATGCGGCAATTCCTTCTTAGTTCATCTCATGTAACGTTAACTTATTAATCAGACATCGAGTTGGAATGTGGATATAATGATCTCGAGAGCGTGCTGCAATAAGAAGGTTTAGAACAGTATACTACGAGCTACTTCCTGTCTCAAGATATTTTTCCTTGTCCCGATGAGAGCATTCTTGGAAGACCGGTTTCAGTCGTTAACCTTGTTCGCGCAGATTCTTTTTTTTTTTTTCAGTCCCGAGGAAAGAAAAAGGCTCGCAGGCCACGATGCTATGTTAGTTCCACGTTAGACAGCGGCCGTTCTGGACCCAGACCATGGAAGACACTGCCTTTTCAATGCTATTTCTGGTCACCTTCTCCGCGTTGCTGTCCATTGCGAGTTCCCAGGCCTCCAATGCCGCAGTCAGTTGTTCTCCGACGCCGCCTTCACAGCTGTCCGAGAGCCTCGCTGGACGCATCGTCTACTGTACGAACTCGGAGCAGAAGAAATGCCTCGACCAAAATAAGGTCTTATTGGAAGGAAAATGCTACACGTTGGGAACTCCCGGTCCGTGTAGGGAACACGAGATTGTGGTGGTCGACAAAAATGTGTACGATGAGTCGAAGATAGTGAAGGGAAAGTGTCATCCTCTCTTCTCGTGCAACAATAACCAGTTTCAGGAGCGAATGTCTTACGATCAGTGTTGCTACGATACCTCCGAGATCGCCAACAAAATATGTCCTCGAGAAATGAACCTGCGTTTGAAGAAAAACGTGTTCGGAGAAGGAGAATGCGAGCTCATCTCGAATGCTACCAACACCTACACAACCCCGAAGTTCCTCCTGAGGGAGGGATTCTGCTACTTCCCGAACGATGTGTTGAACTATGAGTACACTCTTTCGTTGTACGAACACCGTTTCCCGCAGCTGCGAGTGGAACATGCTCTCGCCAACCTGACGCTTCACTGCACGCCGCAGGAGCGTGCGTGCTTCGAAACGGACCGCGTGCTCTTCCCGCAGCGTGACGGCCAGTGCTACCCTCTGCTCAGCACGGGACCGTGCCCGCACGGGCACTGGCTGGTGCTGGACGCCGGGGCACTGGAGGTATGTTGCATGGGCGACGGTAGACAGCTCTGCTAAGGTTTTTTTTTTATCAAAATACCTAGTTGTCTACTTATCTAGGCCCGTCCTCTCTGCTATTAGGTAATGTAGTAATTAATGTTAATTGAATGCAATTGAAAATAATAATGCAGGCAACTGTGTATTTTTCGTTTACTTCGAGTGCGTTGTTAATTGGGTCTTAGTAGGGATAATGGGTGAAAAAGGGGAGTGACAGAATCAGGAATAGTTTTAGAGATGTTACAAAGTGATCTTAAAAAGAAAGACAGAAAATGGTCTTCAAAGTGATGAAAGGTCATCAAAAGCCGTCCTTCATTAAGACCTTAATCTTAAATATCCTTAGATAACTGTTTTCGCACGCTCTTCTTGACTTTCCCATAATTTATTCGTTTATCTGTTCTCTTCCATTATATCACAATTAGAATTTTTATTTTCGAGATTAAAGAGAGGTTTTTATATGAAGAGACCGCTTCGACAGTCATTGCTTGGCTACAGCTGTCAATATAACTGATGGTGTGTCTATTCGTGAATACGCTTGTTTACAGTTAGTTCTTTAGTAAATGGTTTTCGTCACCATCTCTTGCTTTGCCATTGCTCTACATGATATTCATTTGTTTCCCGACCTGTCAGACTGGTTCTTTTTTCTTTTTGGTTATTTAAGGTCGCATCAACAGCTAGGTCATTAGCGACCACTATTGGAATTAACGTTATGGTAACTATGAGGGTGAAACGAAATGGTGATGATAAGGGGTGAAAGGACGAACACATACAACCATGCCCGAGGCGGGACTCGAGCCCGCGACCCTTCGGTCCGAGATCACTACGACACTACTGCCTTAGCGATCTCGGCCACCGGACCGACAGACTGGTTCTTTGTTAGTGTAGATCCTCTATAAAATTTTCCTTTCTTGCCTTAGCGATCTCGGCCACCGGACCGACAGACTGGTTCTTTGTTAGTGTAGATCCTCTATAAAATTTTCCTTTCTTGTAACACATCTTAACCATTACTATTTTTCGTTCTAGTCGTGCCATGTTTGGTGGAGGGGAAGCTCATTTAATTCGCTTATTGACTCATCCTCGACACTCTCCTCAACCTTGAGTCGTGATGATCGTAATCTTCGCTCCACGCTGCTCGCCCACATGTTCCGTTGTGCCACACTGTTTGGCCTTTCCATTTCCACCTTTCCATGACCTCTTTCCTTTCTTCCGTTTATCTCACAGAATATCTTTCAATCCCTGCTCAGCCACGACCTCTTTCTCTGTTTAACCTTTATATCTCATTGATTTTCTTCCATTCCAATTTCTCCTAACTTTCTATAATCTTATCGATAATTCTCATATTATCAATAAACTCGACAAACACTAAATTAAGATGATTTCATGTTTTCTTGCTGGATTTAACTCTTGGGTTTCCGAATTCAATATTTTTCACGAATTTTCATGACACGAAAGCGAAATTGTTATATTTTCCGGTTTAAGCGTAAAATTCTTGCAATTTTTATAATAATTTTAAAATATTATCATTTCTATGCATAGAAGGAAAGATGGCGAATCTTTGTTTTTCATTCAGCTGTACAAATATGGTACAACGAGTACTTTAATATTGATTTTTGTTCATTTTATTCTTTCTAAAAACGAGTTACAGATTTTTACACTATTTGTCATTCTAATAACGTGATTACAAAAGGTAATTGTTTTTTATTTACATTTTATTTATTTTTAATTACAGGAAGGCATACATCTTTATTTATCTTGCCGAAACTTTAATTAAACATTAAATACTCAAACATTCGAAGTTTCTTATCATAGGTTTTTAAGAAAAACGTTACGAAATCAACACAATATCGCTTATTTTTTCAGGAAATGGAAAAAAAAGCGAAATAATTACCTATAATACCGTTCTATAATTACGTTAACACCTATAACTGTTCTATACACAGGATTCTTTCAAAATGGGGTTGCGTCTAGGGATGTGACATCGATATCATTGTTTTGAAAATGTCAATGTTTTTATAAAATCATCAATATATTGATTTTTTGAAGCGGGTGGTTTTTAACATGGATATTTCGATGTCTTCACGTGGTCGATATTTTTAAAATGGAAATGTCCGTCATAACAAAATTCTGTAACAATTTTCAAATATCATAAACTGAATATTCTTGGGACGAAAGTGACCAAGGATGAATAATAAATAAAATAGAGCTACCGTCAATAAAGAAGCATATATTATTTTTGAATTATCGAATCAGATAATCAAAGTTTTGTTAATATTATTGTCCTGATGATTTTTTGACTTTATTTCTCCAGTTAAATCTCAATAAAAATATTAATAAACGACCACTTTCAAATTAAACGTTACTGCGTGAACTTCAGTGGTTACTAATCCATTTTTAAAAAACGGATGTTTAATAACATTGATGGTTTTGGGTCGAGGTTGTTTAGCATAACTCTCCATGACTTTCGGGTTCTCCTCATTCAAGAAAAGGAATTTTTTTCAAACATGTATTCGTTTCACTCTAGTGTTGCCAAAATCGTTGGTCCGTTGAGTTAACTTAATCCAGTGATTGATTGATTAATTATTTCCATTACCCTTCTGAAGCAGTCACGTGACGCCCACGTGCCCTGAACCTCGCTTCCCTCCCCGCCATCCATCCCATCCTCTTACATTGTTCGCTCGTCCTCTCTCTCAGAATCAGATTCTTTTGTATTCTGGCAACACGACCCAATCATTGCACTCATTCTATTCCGAGTCTGGTAGCGTGCAGAGATCTTCTAGTTTACTATTCGCCTTCTGCTTGCTGTTCGCAGCTTGGGGTCGTAATGGCCGGCCCCAAGCGTGCTTCCTCATGGCCACCTGTTCCTTCGCGCACGCAACAGCGAGCGCTGATCGCGAGACTGGCTGAATGGGCGTGGCGCTGGGAGGGGGAACGACCCGTCCACTCATTATCGTCTCCTATATTATTTCAGTGGTATACATACCTTTTGCGGCATTCACACGCCACCGATCTTTATAAATGACGTCTCCAAAGAAAGAAAATTTCAGGAACACGTGACGAAGTGCACTTTTAATTTAAAAATATGTAGTATTTGTTTAAAAAACGCGATTAAATATTCATGTCAATTGCAACACTCCCTCAGAATTTTTGAATCTATTTCGTTAAATAACTCCTAAACGAAACATTTTAGGACTTTAAAAACTAAAACACTCCGTTGGACTTTTTACTATTTCGTTAAATCACTTCTAAACGAAGAGTTTTAAAAACTAAAATTTTGAGATCAAAGGCCTGAAAGAAACGTTCCTCACATCGTAATATACAGGATGAGATCTTGAACATTCTGTTACATTTTTGCTGGTTCGACGCTCCTTGATTCTACCACACTTGTTCAGAGCCTATAGAATCTACAACTGTATTTGAAATTAAACCAATTACTTGGTATTCTACGCGGTTGAATTACACGAGTGTACATCTCTGCTCAGTAATAACATTAAATATGAATAATTTGTATTGACAAGGGTGTATTTTATTGTTATCAATTTAAAGGAGACACATTAAACAAGTGACGGGGGATAAAAATGTCTTGAAGAAAAATATATGTTATAGGCTTAATATGGCAATGGAAAAATCGGGACGGGGTTGGGTTGAACATGCGAGAGTTCTCGTACGGATACGCTAGTCATTTCGTGATTGTGTCGTAAGCCTCAAGGATGGGTCATGATCAGCATTACTCGTTTCCCGTGGTGTGATCCCGGGTTCGATTCACGGTCGAGGCAAAAATAAAGTTGCGGTTTTCCTTAAAATCGTGCCAGTTTCTATAGCTGTGTGGCGAAAGAAAGCTAAGGCATGAGGATCTTGCTTGTTACGGTGAAGGGAATATACCATGTTTGCCACTTGTCGCTCTAACCCCCAAGCATGGGAATTTAACGAGGCCGAGGCATGCGATACACCGTTAGGTGTCCGGCAAAGGCGGACTGACAACCTAAAATGCCAAATACATACATACAGTTCTGACGCAGCCGATTCTTGCTTAATTGTTCCATCCCGGGTTCCACGAGGGGTTCGGGGTCTTTTAGAGCCCGAGTCGAACCATGCCTCGTGCCGGATCACTCGTGACATCTGTCCGCTGTTTGACATTTCTTCATTGAATTGAGCCATTACTATTATCTTTCATAAAAAATAAAATTTCTTTTTCTTGCGTAATAGTGTTCCAAAGCCCTTTGACATGGGACAAGAGTATGACATCTATCCGCTGTTTGGCATTTCTTCATTGAATTGAGCCATTACTATTATCTTTCATAAAAAATAAAATTTCTTTTTCTTGCGTATTAGTGCCCCAAAGCCCTTTGGCATGGGATGCGAGGAGTAAATTATCCTTGAACATACTACACCAGTCTTACGTCAAGTCAGTCAACGCCTTTTATCCCCAACGGCCAGGGACTCGGCACCTTTAGTGTGCGGGGTTTCCAGATGGTCACCTATTTGGGAACCCGCGGCGACTCGAATCTCTTAACTTCTGTGACTTCACGGAGCTTAATTAATAAGTTCGAATACCGGTGCAGGTATTCTCGATAAGATGTTCGCTCTTGATAATTATTCCGGGTCTCTCTGGTTATGTGTAAAGTTCTCAATCACATCACAAATCGATTCAATAATCGATTATAATCAACTCATTTTCTATACTACAATTGAAAGCTTGATGTCCTTGTACGCCTGCCTTTCTGCTCGCCTGACCATCTTTCCCTTCGATTTATACTATCAATCTTTCCATCTCTGCAGGCCCTTTCTATTCTAGCAATATGTCTCAGTCATTGCTTTATTTTCATTCCGAATCTGGTAGTGGATAGAGCCTTTATACATCACCAATCAAAACACTTATTGAGAGTGTACCACTTTTGCTCTTCTGCGAATGAGCGAACTCCAAAGTCACGTTAGAATTATATCGGAAAACGATACTCCGTCAGATTTATGTTGCGGCAGAGGGAGCCAGTTATTTAACTCTGTATTCCCATAATACAATGTCATGTACATAGACTGGTCTAGTCAAGCAAATGAGAATCAAGGGAATGTGCTATTACGAGAATTTATAGTTAGTAGAATTCTCCAGAATACTTCAATTTATCACGGTCTTAGAACGAACCTTATGAAAAAGGCTCTAAAGACTTTAAACGATGCAGCTAACATGACTTGCATCGTATCGTTTGACAATACATGCAATAACTTCCGAATAATCAACTCGATCTCCATTCCACATCTGGGGATCTAAATGCCTGTGTGTGCCGGACCGACTCCCCGAACGGCCACCCGTTCTTTCGCCTTTCGCGATTAACCTTTCTAAATGGCCGAGTTGGCTCAAAGGTAATGCCTTTGCCTCTGCAATACACTTGAACGACAGATTCTGCTGTTCGAGTCTCGGCGGTGATGGATTTTTAACTCTAGCACTATGGACTAGCGTACCCGTGCGAGAACTCTCGCATGTTAAACCCCTACCCTTATTTTTCTTATTTTTCCATTTCTTATTTCTTATTTTTCCATTTCCATATTAAGCCTGTAATATATCTTTTTCTTCAAGACTCTGTTATCCTCCGTCACTTGTTCTATGTCTCCTTGTAATTCATAACAATACAACACACCATTTTCAATGTAAACTATTCTTATTTAACGTTATTACCGAGCAGAGAGGAACACTCGTGTATTTCAATCGCGTAGAATATCAAGCAATTAATTTAATTTCACATACAGTTGGAGATTCTACAGGTTCTGAACAGATGGAGTAGAATCTAGAAACGTCGAACCAGCAAAAATGTAATAGAATGTTTAAGAATATCTCATCCTATAGACTACGGTGTGAGGAACGTTTCTTTGAGGCTTCTGGACTCAAAATTTTTATTTTTAAGATTCTAAAATGCATCGTTTAGGAGTTACTTAATGATAGATTTAAAAATACGGGTGATGCGGGTAGCATTTGATATGAATATTTAGATGCATTTTTTAAAACAAATCCTTCACATTTTTAAAGTCAAAGTGCAATTTGTGACGTCTCTGTGAAATTCTCGTACTTTAGAGACATCATTTATAAATATTTGTTGCCTGTGAGAGCCGCAAAAGGCATGTATACTACTGAAATAATATATACCATAGATGGATCGAAATCTACCACTGCCTTCTTCTTCTTCTTCTTCTTCTTCTTCTTCTCCTTCTTCTTCTCCTTCTTCCTTTCACGGCTTAGCTCAGAAGGCCCGTTCCAGCATCACTCCATTGTTGCCTTGGTCGACCAGGATCCCTTTTTCCGGCTGGTCGATAATGGCAGGCCATTTTTGCCAGCCTGTCATCTTCCATCCTTCGTAGGTTTCCGCGGGGAACATTTCTCCTTTATTTGATCTAATACGGAGAAAATGTTGAGGTCTTTTTGGATGTTTTCGTTTCTGAACTGGTCTAGGAGACTTACAGCCTTTTACTGCTCTTAGAAATCTCATTTCGGAAGCTTGGATATTACTACTTTTCTTTCTCGTCAAAACTCATAACTCGCTCTTATACAGCAAAACTGATACTGCTATCACTTTGTACATTTTCAGTTGCGTCTCTCTTATTTTCTTCGAGAAAGTCCGTATTATTATGCTGCACACTTGTTGAAACCGATGAAGTTTGATATCAATATCGTTCTCGTAATCGGAGCTCAAGTCGCAGCCGAGAAAGTTAAAATGCTTTATTTGTTTCAACATTGAACTGTAAATATATATTTTTCGGACGGAGAATTTGGACGATCTGACGGAGAATTTGCCTTGTAAAACCATTAATTTCTTTTTTCAACTACTGTCTGGAGTTATTTTCAGTGGCCGTTCTGCTCTGAGGATAGTTTTCCGTGGTTTATCTTATCAATACCAGGCGAATGCCTGGTATTGGGTGCCTCGTCCCCTCCCCTCCCTTTACCCACTTAATTTAGTATACACGACACAATCACACATAGGGAGATCAGCCAAGAGATGAGAGCTTTTCTTGGCTGAGGCAGTGCCCTTCTGAGGTGGAGAGAACTGGAATGGAAAACTTGCTAGCAGACGTGTAGGTCAGCACCTGTTTTCAGTTTCCAAATGGGGAGGAAAACTGCCACATACTCAGATACAATGTGCACTACACTTATGGGATTAATGTCCTACGTAGTTGATGGGCCAGGAATCAGTACGAACTCATTGAGTAGTCCAACGTAACTATCTCTTAGGGTCTTCTCTATTTTATGAACATGACTCGGCTTTCTTTTCATTGTCTGACAGAATGTAGTTTGACAAGATGACCTGGTACCGGGTTGGCAAGTACTATGGCATGTAGAATTCTGACACATCACTTATGTATTTGTCATTTTGGGTCGATGGTCCGACTTTGCCGGCCAGCTAGCTATGTCCCCATGGCTGGGCCTATTTTAATTCCCATGCATGGAGGGTGAGAGAAACATGTGGGGAACATGACGTATTCCCCTCACCGTATCTAGCAAACTCTGCATACCAGGGCTTTCCTTTGTCACACAGCTACAGAAACTGAGGCGACTTTTTAAAGAAAATCTACAACTCTGTTCTTGCCTCGACCGGGAATCGAACCATGGGAAGCTAGTACGGTGCCCATGAACCATACTTGAGGCACATCACTAACCGATCCACTAATAATGGTCATTTTTGCAAATAAAAGTATCCAAATTTTTTTATGACAATCATTTATTCCAGCAATTGCACAACGTTTCGTTAACTAGTTTTGTTACATCATCAGGTGCTTAATGAGGGAACTGCTATCCCATTGAATATTGAAATATTTCAATAATATTTCAATATATATAATTCAATATTTAAATATTTAAATATATTACAATGCAATAATATTTCAATATATATTTCAATATTTCAATATTCAATATTTCAATATTTCAATATTTCAATATTTCAATATTTCAATATTTCAATATTTCAATATTTCAATATTTCAATATTTCAATATTTCAATATTTCAATATTTCAATATTTCAATATTTCAATATTTCAATATTTCAATATTTCAATATTTCAATATTTCAATATTCAATAATTCAATATTTCAATATTTCAATATTTCAATATTTCAATATTTCAATATTTCAATATTTCAATATTTCAATATTTCAATATTTCAATATTTCAATATTTCAATATGCATATTTCAATATTTCAATATATATATTTCAATATTTCAATATTTCAATATTTCAATATTTCAATATTTCAATATTTCAATATTTCAATATTTCAATATTTCAATATTTCAATATTTCAATATTTCAATATTTCAATATTTCAATATTTCAATATTTCAATATTTCAATATATTACAATATTTCAATATTTCAATATATTACAATATTTCAATATTCAATGGGATAGCAGTTCCCTCATTAAGCACCTGATGATGTAACAAAACTAGTTACGAAACGTTGTGCAATTGCTGGAATAAATGATTGTCATAAAAAACTTTGGATACTTTTATTTGCAAACATATATTGACAATCAAGAAGAAATATTGATTTAATGGTCCTTTCCCATCCCGCAGGTGGGGGCGTTGATGGCCGTGTGCGCCGGGCCGCGCTGCCCGCCCGGCCACCTGTTCATGGCCCGCGAGCAGTGCTGCCGCTCGCTGACCGAGTTGCAGACGGAGCTGTGCGCCGGCGAGGACCTGCTCTTCGACGTGTTCGGCGAGGCGCACTGCGGGCGCTTCGTGCGCCAGAAGGACCTTCTGCGCATGCCCAGGCAGACGAGCGGGGACACGTGCGCACTTGAGCGGCTCAACCCGTTCGCGGATGGTTTTGCTGGGGGGCAGTCCGTGCTCATGCCGCTTTGCGGGCCCAGCGATCAGGAGCGTTGTAGGCTGCCGGTTTTGCACACGCCTGAAAAGCCCACCTTTTAGACCGTTCAGTTCTTTATAACTTTTTTTCAGATACTGTAAATTAGAAAACTAGGTGGAACCCAGAAAGATTATTTAGATTTCAAGGATTGAACTTGGGTTAAAGGATGACTCGCTCTCATGCTGATGTGCGGACCAATTGATCAGGATTGAAGAGCGTTGTAGGCGGCCGGTTATGCTTAAACTTGAAAAGCCGTCGTTTTAGACTGCTAGGTTCATTTTAAATTTTTCAGTTACTATAAATGAGAAAATTGGGTGAAACTCCGAAGGATTATTTCGTTTTTAAGGATTGAAACTGGGCTGAAGGGTTGCTCGGGCGCATGTCCATTTGCGAGCCAAATGATCCTGATTCAAGAGAGTTGTAGGCTAAAGGTAATTAAAGGAATCCTTGGGTCAGTTTTATTGAATTGCTTTAAGAAAATTGACAAGAAAACAAACATTTTTCTAAAGATAGAGATGTTTTGAAGGAGATGAGGGAGATGTTATTTACTGTATGTGTGCTTATGGAGCACACGCTTCAAACAATCGCGAAGAATTATGAATACATAAAAAAAATGGATTGTAAGAAGTGTAGATTCTTTTACATTTATGTAGTTGCTATACAATAAACATAGGATTTTCCCAACGGGCTCTATCTTTCTAAAAGTTCATCAGGACTGGAGAACACTTCGATCTGACGCATTTTTATAGAACGAACGTCTGGAAATGTTCTAGGCTGCCAATTATGAATACGCCTCAGAGACAGAAAATTTAGACCACAAAATTCTTTTTAATGTACTTAATTCCCAAACCATTATAAAATTAATTATTTTCAAAAGAGTAATTATTTCTGAAGATACATCAGGATGGAGAAAAGACTATGTGTTACATCTCAATCTAACGATTCGGAATGATGGAGAATGTCGGTTACGGAATTAGCAAATAGATTATGTTTATACGAGATAAAGAGTTTTCAGCATTAATTTTTTAGTAATTTATTTACTATTCAATAAAAAATGTAAGATTTTCTAAGAGTTTTGTGTTTTTATGCATGGAACATTGTTGTAATATTAATAATTTGTATAAAATAAAAATTGCTTAAAATCATCATTAACATTTTATGTAATACATTTTAAAACCACAGAAGTTAGAATTGTCGTGCTCTATTGCTGCATTAATTGCTTGAAATATCTTTCAAAGTTTCCAGATTTTATTCCAATTTTCTGTTGTCGTGTCACAAGAATGGTTTAAAAAATTATTTCAAGGTTTGTAGTCATGAAGTATTGCAATTTATGTTTCTATTGCTTGGATTGAATAAAAGGGACGTGTCTATTGGCGTAGATACTTCAGAAGAATGCTAGGCAAGAATACACCACATCAATCAATTGTAAGGAGTAATGTGTTGACAGGTCTCCTGTTAATAAATTTACTTTATATAATTCTGGAATTCTCTTTTTGATTTCAAAAGTAAGTGTCCCATCAACTGAGTTGGCGAACAACATTGCAGTGGTTTAAATTATAAATATGTGAATAGACACCACTGAAATTCTAATACGCAATGTATTAAAATGGGAAAAGTGTCTCGTTTCTCATATTCTTAAATGCTCAAGAAAACAAGCCCTCATTTTTCGCTCAAACATTAGCCTTCCTGACCTGCAAGCAAGTTCTGGTTATTGAAATTGAGGCGAAATCATGGGATTGGTCATAGACAATGTCACTTTTCTAAAACGCATTTGGATAAACAGATTCTATTTATTTTATATTTGATCGAGAATTTTGTGTTATAAATATGTTAAGTGTATTACATAAATTAACTTTTAGAATCGTACTGCTTCAGGACACTTGATATTTTCTCTAATTTTGTTATTCTCTTTTATGATAAGCACGTAAATAATTGAATTAGGAATTTAAAAATTATTAAATGTTGAATAAAATGCAATGTTTAGTTTGCTTTAAGTAGTAAAATTACGCCGATTGAAATAAATCTTTTGAAAAACGAGATCGGCTACGATGTGGATTACCTAAAGACTTGTGAAGGTCGAATTGAGATAGACAGATTAGATCAGAAGTTGAGTAAAACCAGGACGATAATGTTTGAATGAATCATTAACGAGTCTGTGTTAAGCTCATTACAGATTGAGTTGAAAATATGCCATTGGACTTTGATGATTTTTCTAAAAAAAAAAAGTATTTGAAACATTTTATGAAGGGTAAAAATTTCGTTGACAAAATTTCTTCCAAATTGGACATGCGTGAGTTAATGTTAGATTTACGATTTATTTATCATTTGTCTCCGTAATCTGCAATATGTTTTTAATGATGATTGGAAATTGAGAATTAATTGATAGATTGATACATTAAAATGTTGACATTTCAATGTATGCTTTGTTTGTCTCTGCTTTTGTAAGAGCTTTCTAGGTTAATCTTATTTTCTCAATATTTAACCGCGAAATTTGGCGTCCAAGGATTTTGGCGTCCAATGCTCTTAAAAATTATTAATTTTTAAGGGCGGGGGTGAGTAGGGCGTCTTAGCGTAAAAATTGCAGCATGTGATTTCTCAGGATTCACCTTTATTCCCCAGTTTTCGGTGCATTTAATTGAACTATCAAGGTCATATTGTAGATCATCATATACTATTTTATTATTTGTAACTAAAGTAAATAAAACTATAAACTGCTTACAATGAAATATTTGAATGTTCAGGGATATCTGATGTGTATATATTAAAGAGGATTCGAGAAATAATGAAACCTCAAAGAACACCAGAAGCAATAGGATATGATGCTGAAAATTAATTGTTAATTTTAATATTGAATTCTCTGTCTGTAAGAAAACTATTTATTATGTTTGAAGTACACAGATTCTGAATTACCACACTCTATTGTTTACTCTTGCAAGAGTTAATATTATTTGTGAATAAGCTGAGTGAAATCTATACTAAGATATCTAGGCTAAGATCATTTACTTATTATTGCAACCGAGATGATATCCTGACGTTGCCCAGTTATTTATCACATCGTCTAGAAGTGCTGCCCGCTCCCCACTCCGCTCCCACCATGTTTTATATCCGGTTTGCCACTGTAACTTCCCCTTCCGCTCCGTCCATCTATCTCCTTCCACTTCTACATTTCATTACACTTGGCTCGCCACTTTGCCTCCTTCCACTATACATACCATAGAGTAAAGAGTAAACCTCTTTAGTCTATGCTCGTACCTTTCGCTCGGTCGGCCTTTTTTGCAATCCCCCTCTTTCCGCTCTGCTATCTCTCTCTCTCTCCTTTTGCTCCTTCATTCGTCCTTCCTATAGCTCCTTGTGCTCGATCTACTCCGCCCGCTCCTTGTTCTCCTTCCAATCCGCTTACTCCTTCCGCTCCACTAACCCCTCCAGGTTCTGCCCACTCCATCCAGTCCCGTAGTTCCCTGCCCCACGTCATCCGGCATTGCCCGGCAACACTACCGCCCAAATGATTGGGACTGCAGTTTAGTAAATATAGCAAAAACACACATTTTGGTATTAATTTTGAATCACAATGACAGTTTTTTTCATTCCTGGTCGCTCAAAAGTATTCGCGACAAATTTGTGAGCAATCACTCTAGTGGTTCTTAAGTTTTGTGGCACGTAGAAACATACATATTCTCAACTTTATGTCTTAGATTTCTATTCGAAGCAACTGAATATCGAATATTCAAGATTGTAACTCTATGGCAACCTCTTTTTCACATCACCGCATGATTCATCTCGGAATCGCCCCGAGTGGGCGAGGCAGAGGCTGTGAAGAGGAGGTGCGGGGCCGTCGCGGCGTGTGCGCCACCTGGCCACGCCTCCGCACAACACGCGGCCCTCGCAACCGGCCGTACATCAGGCATTTAGCTCGCAGTAATGGGCGAACCAGCCTGCGCCAGCCACACTCACCTCTATCTCTACCTTCTCCCCTCCTCCTCCGCCTCCTCTTCCTCCTCGAACTCCACCTCTTCCACCTCCTCCCCTCCTCCTCCACATCCTCCTCCATTTCCTCCTCCCCCTCCTCCTTTACCTCCTCCTTCCCCTTCTCCTCTTCTTCCTCGTCCTCGACATCCTCCACCTCCTCCATCTTCTTCTCCAACTCCTCCACCACCATCTCATCTTCCACCTACTCCTCCACCTACTCCTCTTCCTCATCCTCCTCCTCCACCTACTCCTCATCCTCCTCCTCCACCTACTCCTCTTCCTCCTCCACCTTCTCCTAGACCTCCTCCTCGACCTCCTCCTCCTCCTCCTCTTATTCCTCCTCCTCCTCTTTCACCTCATCCTCTATCTCTTTCTCTAACTCCTCCTCCACCACCACCTCCTCCTCCACCTACTCTTCCACCTACTCCTACTCTTCCTCCTCCTCCTCTTCCTCCTCCTCCTCCACCTACTCCTCTTCCTCCTCCACCTTCTCGACCTCCTCCTCGACCTCCTCCTCCTCTTATTCCTCCTCCTCCTCTTTCACCTCATCCTCTATCTCTTTCTCTAACTCCTCCTCCACCACTACCTCCTCCTCCACCTACTCTTCCACCTACTCCTACTCTTCCTCCACCTCCTCCTCTTCCTCCTCCTTCTCCATCTCCTCCTGTTCCTCTTGCTCCTCTTCCTCCTCCACCTCCTCCTCCTCTATGCCCTTTTCCACCTCTACCTCCCCACCCTCCTCCACCTCCTCATCCTTTTTCTCCTCCTCCACCTTACGATTGCTGCTGCTGCTGCTTCCTCCTCTACCCGTCGCCTTCATTGCTTTCTTCCGTTTTACTGCAATTTACCGGATCGTGGTCGGTTCGTTTCGCTTTCGTGGTTGCGTCTTGCACCGAGGTCTTTTTGAAGGCCGCCAAGTTGTGGGTGGGTGTTTCAAGGTCCTGTGGTAGAAGATTCGTGAAGTCCTACACGCCGAATTACTATCGGTGACTACTTCTCTACCTGGCAACCAGCCGTAATTATACACATAACACTACCAACATTTTAGAAAATTAGAATACTTCTCTTTCTATGTAACAAACAACGAAAATAAAAATATAAATTATAATTTAGCTCGTGCTCACAATATTGCTTTATAACAGTTGAGACTATTGACACTAGTGAAATGATGAATGAAACATTTTTCATGTTTATTCTGTAAATATTTTCTCTTCACCGAACCTGAATCAGGTTTACATTATTATACTATTTCTGTAGATATTTAGAAATTGACGGGTAGGTTGATTTGCTACATTAAGTGTACTTTCAAATAAAATAATATGCCTCTCTATGCTCCTTCACTACACTGTGGCATAAAATAGTGAATCCTCGACATCTTAATTGTTAGCGGAAAAAATACAAATTTGAGTTCTCAAATAATTTAGCTTGTCAGGTTTCAGATACCGAACACCAATGTGAAAGGGAGAAGTATTGTACAAGTATTGTATTCTTCTCCCAGATATTTTGGTGCTGGGTGTCAAATTATCCGAGATATCACGTTCAAGTTATGAATGTTCCACCAAAAACAATTATTGTACTACACTTCATTTAATTTCTAACAGGGAACTTTTCAGTCACCGACGTAACGAAGTTTCATATCCGAATGTTAGTGGAAGATAACTTCTTTTTTTCTTCCCCAAGATCTATTTTTACTTTTCTGCGGTTAAATAAACCACCGATTTTATTTTTCTTCTGCCTTCTTCATTTCCACCTTCGCTTCCCCCGGTATTTTCACTGGCGCTATTGCCTCTGCCCGCCGTCTTTCTGCCCCGCGTTCGCTCTGGTGCGTTCCTGCCGAAGGCCACCAGCTGGTGCCACCGGCGCCGACGCCGCGGTAATGGCCTGTTGTTTATAGCGTCTAAAAATTATCCAGTGTGTTATCAAATATTTCGACTTATTGAGGTGAGATATACCTAACACCGAGTGTTCGATGGAGGTGAAGTGATGAAAAGAATCCGAAACATCAAGGAATTCTGCACATGAGATAGTAATTTAGTACTGATCTGTGTAATTCTAATCACTCAATAAATAAATTTAAAAAATCAAGGAATTCGAGTCCTACGTGAAACTGATAACCTGAAGTTGAAGATTAAGAGAAAAATGTTTAATTTAATGTATATTTTATCTTGTCCAGGTCCAAACTAACTAAAACTAGGTTGTTTGTGAACACAAAAATGACACATAACATGTTTAAATTATTCACAAAAGTAGTTCATAATGCCGGAATAGAATAACACCGTCTTTAGCCGCGAAATAAAGGGTTTCGCTTGATTTAAAACAATTCTACTGCGAAATCAGCATATTTCAGGTATGTAGCTTTTGGTATGCACTGGCGAGATGTATAAAGTGAATGAATGAGAATCAAAATAAATCGATATATTCCGAAATTCGTGTGATTGTGAAGTGAATCATTGAAGTTTCCATACATACAAACGATTGAAAACTGCCTTCAGACCAGACTGCTGGTTGCCAGTTGCATCACAACATGATGACTGGTGTGAGATATACTGTTATTGCGAAATAGGCAGCGTATTCCCGTCAGGGAAAAATGATGGGTTTAGTGGTGACAAAAGTGTTGATGCACATGATCAGAGTTCGGCGCTACTCGGTTCTGCGACAGTGAAAACTTCCACATAAAGCGATGACCCTGTGAAGAAAGAGAAAGTGGCATTCTTGGCGAAGACTGCGCGAACTTCACTCCTTCATAATTTTGTCCGCATTTTTGTACGCTTTGAAGTGCCACGCATTCTAGTATATCATTGTGCGGCAACAAACTTTCAGCATGTACATTTGTACAAAGCATCGGAAATTTTGCTAGTGTTCGGAATAATGGACAATCAAGTGTAAATAAAAATATTAAATATTCACATTACTTTTAATGTGTAACTTAAGAATAAATAACCACATGTTTTACGTCATTGTTTTGTTATCATTTGTTAAAGAAATGTTAATTTTATTAATTTGTTAATTAGTTTTCTAGTTATTAATTTATGAACTTCTTCTTGAGTTGCGAATAATGTACCTGAAGATTTGGTTGAATGTTGCCATGAAATGTACAAGAAATTTATTAAATCTCTGAAAAATATTATCTGAAATATTTGACCTATTTATTTACACTTGGTAGTGTATAATTCTGATGACTTATAATTTGCACATTTTTTAAGACAATCAAATTGAAAGAAGTATTAATTAGGGTACAATGGTTATATCATTCTATCGAATGGCAGTGTTTCATACACCTCTGGCTCGTCGTATATACAGAATAATATTCTTTTAAAAATTTTTTTTGGTAGAAATGTCATCATGGAAGCCCCACTTTGTGGATCTGAAGGCAATTTTGTATATATAAAAACACTGAATGCAAAAAGAGAACTTTTGAAGACTCTCCACAGAATATACTTCCATTTCCATAGAATTCACGTGCATATTCAGCGTTGTTTCCGCCCTGATCTTCTCTGTACTTCCCCTTGCCATTGAATTTCCAGTCTAATCTTCGTTTAATAATTTCAGAGCAACGGTGATTTTCAATTTTTTTTTCGCAGAAATGCCATCATCATGGATAACAGAAATCTCATTTCGTGGATACCAAACCAATTTTGAATCACTGTATAAAAACCCTTCTCAGATCTACAAACGAAGAACTTTGTACTTTTTTAAAATTGATTTTTCCTCGTTCGACTTAAGGTCCAGGTTTATCAATTTTACGGGCTGACATTTTTTTGAAGTTGGATATTCCTTTACAAATGGGGATTAGTTTTACTGTGAAATATTTTTTTAATAGATTTGTTTGATATATTATTAAATTTTATATTTGATTTTTTGGGAATAAACTAGAAGTATATGTCCTGACGAACAATAGGAAGAGAAAAAAAGATCTAGACGAAAGGTTTAGTGTAGAGAGGTTTGAGCCTATCTTTGGGAAATTTTGATTTCACGTGATTTGGGAGCTTTGGTATTCGTTTTAAGTGGAATTTATGAGCGAAATAATAGACATTTTTTGCTACTTTTTGGATATGTTTTGAAACAGTATCGATTCATGAACTCGTATTTGCGGGTTGAAATAGGTATGAACCATGAAGAATTAATAGTGACTTTATGACCACTTCTTTCCACAGTATCCACTTCCATAAAATTTGCTTTCGCTTCCACCGGTATTCATCCCCCCCCACCTCATTGTCGCCATTGCCACCGCCGTCACCGTCGGCTTCCCTCGCCTCTCTGTACCGCCCTGCGTCGGAGCGGGGTGGGGGTGGGGGGCGCTGCTGCTACCGCCACCGCCGCCGCCGCCGCCTGCCACCAGCTGCCGCTGCTGGCGCCGCGGTAATGGCATTGCCTGGTTGTTTATAGCGCCTCCCGGGCCCGCACTTTTAAACCAGGGGTAAGCAAAACGCAACACCCCTCCGGGACTGACTTCAGCATGGGCTGCTCTGCTCTCACACACTTCGCTCGCCTCAAGTTCGAGTTGGAGTGTGGCGCGTCCTTGTGGGCAGGCGGTGAACTATGTTGGAGAATTATGTGGGAGGGATTTGAGGCTGCACGCTAGGTTCAGCTTCCACTGTAAGCCATCTGGTTCTCCTCTGTGGTTGAATTCAAGTGTGACATTTGGTCAAGATTCGAGTTGAGGAAGCTTCAACGCGAATGAAGTGAAGCTAATGATGTGTCTCATTGATTTTGAAGTACATGATTTGACTTTTTTTGGGAAGGCACATAAGGAGAATAGTATTATTTATGTCTCTTCGAAAATGAAGAAAAATACATTGAAAGTACTATTAGTATTATTTAAAGAAATAATAATACCCTTATTTTATTTGTTATGACCTTTTGTCAATTAAAGTAGCGTATATTGTACAATGAGCGTACAAAATGCTACTACGTGATAATAACTGTACCTGTACAAAAATTGTTTAAGTAGATATTTAATTTCTTTCTGAAACGAACAAAAATATTGAGAAAACGTAATCGCCCTTGTACCTATTATCATCAATTAGTTCGTAAGAAATACTAACTTAATTCCTATGCATTATTCAGAAATTACAGTTTAGAGTTCTGGTTTCCTTAATACTCAGTACTGGCAATTTGAAATAAAAACTTGTACTAAATATGCGGTGTAATATCTTATTTAGTTTTTCAGCTTACATTTTCTCGTAGAAAATTAACGAATTTCATACAAAATTTACAAACGTTCAATTTAAAACAAACTACTAAAATATTTGAATAACTTTCCGCTGTTCATTCAAAATATTCTGTACTAAACTTCTAATGTAGAAGACAGTGGACGATTTCTGATCTTCAGGTATTCATCCAAAAGAAAATGAAAGTTTCATCAACAGAAATACATGTTTAACAACTATGAATACCTGTAATCTTTGATTCAACAAAATTTGTCGCTATGACAGCAATGTCCGAAGGCATGAAAAGCGTTAATACTTCAGTTCCCACATCAATAACTGAAACATTTTGTTAAATTTTAAGAATTCAGCAGAAAATGTGAGAGAATAACTTAGAGATTATTTTATTAACGAATTGCAAAAGTTCCGTCTTTCGGACTGAAACTTTTCGTGGATTTTTTTTCTCGAATGTTGGGAAACTGACCCAAACTCAGTCCCAAAATCTGAATAACCCGGGTTTGTTCTTCACGGTTCTCTTTCTCCTGGGAGGCTGGTTTCGCGCCCCCTTTGAAGTCTCCCTCTTCCCATTTGATTTTATTTATTTATTTATTTATTTACGTCAAAAAACAGTTAAAAAACTGCGTATGACATGCTATGGGGAAAAGTGAATTGTGTGCACATTTTCAAAATTCTGTGATCCCTACACTAAGTCATATACTACTTAAATTTTGAATTTTGAAAGGGAGAAAAAAACAACAAAAAAACTCCCATGTAATAAAATCTATTTTCAAGATAAATAAGCAATAAATTTGAATTTTGAAAGGGAGAAAAAACAAACAAAAAACTCCCATGTAATAAAATCTATTTTCAAGGATAAATAAGCACAAATTTTGGCTCTTATTACTTCCTGCCGCGACAACATGGAAACGATAATTTGAATAATTGTATTTCCCACTGAATTCTAGAAGAAGTGCACAGAAAATGAAGCTACATTTATGTCCAGAAGCAAAACAAGGGGCCATCTCAGCATTTGCTCAATGGATCAGGGAAACTGGACGAAAAACCTGATCGAGATGGGGGTCATTGACCCGGAAGCTGTGTTACAATAGTTGTTACAGGTTGTTTATACTCATTTATACAGTCCAAATGGTAATTAATGCATTATGTATCATTTTCTGTCAGGACTTTTCTCCCATGCCCAAGGTTCCCTTTTTCAGGCATCGGAGATCCGTTCTCGCTCTTCTGTTAGTAGCAATTATCTGTGATTTTGCGACAAATGATACGGAGGTCACCACGACGAGGAGAGAGATGGGACTTACTGACTAAACCCCGCTCTTTTCCGATAATCTCAAACCTCATCTTCTTCTTCTCTCAAACCTCTTCGGAGTACCCCATTACAGGAGGACGTCCCTAATATTTGATGAAATAAGCCGAATCTACAACAGAAACATGATCAAGATTTGTGGAGGGTTCAATGCCGGATGGTACTGAGGCCTTAGGAATCCCACTTGATGTTGACAAGGAAGAAGATGAATTAATGCAGTTTCTATCGCTATTATTGATGTTTCTACAATGTATTTAAAAATAATGTGTTTGATAAAACAACCTCTACATTTTTCACGCATTCTTTTAATTTTCCCGACACTGGTAAAGTAATCGCATTGAAACTTTGATAAATAATTGAGAAAATCGTCTTTGTGTAGAAGAATTATTAGAGACTATCATAAACATAATTTTTTCCCGAATGTTCAATACGAATTCAATGCAAATAAAAATGAAATATGAGAATGAATATGATTACGGAAATGCATAACATATTGAATAGTTAAGATCTTTACCTTAGCTGCATGTATTGAAAAAAATAGTGGTTCATCAATGGGGTAAAAGTGTCAGTTATGAGTAGCTTTCTCCTTCGTCTGTGACATTGCAACATCCGCTCGTCCGCCATTTCTGAAGTATCTCTGCTGCCACTTCTTAAGCGGAAAGTCAACGAAGACGGGGGAAACGTCCTGCAGATCAGCGGGTTAGCATGCAAAAAGACGAGATGGCAAGCGCACCATAGCTTTCCCTTGCTCTTCAATATTCCATGGCGAAGTATAAAAAGTTCTGATTGAATTATTAATATATTCGCTTCGGTCTCTCCTTCGTTTTTCAGTTCAACTTATATCGAGATCTGGTATTGATTAGATTACAGAAAAAAAATGGATTAAAGTAAGTTTAGCGAATTTCAGGTTCAAAGCAAGACGGAAAATCCACGGGAAGGAAGCCACTTCAAGGTAGCAAGGTAATGCAATTTGTGCGTAGTAAAACGCAGATCTCAACCGGCTCGAAGTGACTCCTTTGAAACAGCAAATATTCGTGAAAGGGAACTAAGTAGAACTATCATGTCAAAGTAAAATGTGAACTTTGAAGATACTGTGGATGCTTAACAATATGTTTCCTATGTGATGCTTCCCAGTATGTTTCCTAACACACAAATAAGAATATGGAACTTAATAGAAAAATATCAATGTTACAATGTTTACATTATGGTACTACAAAAGAAATTTGTAGCATTAGACTTATACAAGATAAGTTAGTCAGTGAACTGTAAATCATTCCAACGTAATGAAGATTCATACAAAATTTTAAGCGTTTTACCGACTCATAGATATTCTGCTAGAATACGTACTTCATGTTTTATCTAAGATCAAATAACTGGTTTGATTTTATATTATAATCTGTATATTATAATATGATGTTTTTCTAAGTATACATCCAACAAATTCATCGACCAAGCCTCAAGAAAGATATGTTAAGTTAAGTTAATGATAGTTTAAATTTTAGTTCAATCGACATCCACCTTTCTTGATAATGTGTGCCATGTAATAATACGTAGTATCATGTTATTTAACATTTATGTGAGGAACAGAAGGGTGTGGAACGGGAATAGGAGGGACATGGAGCGCCCAGGATGGTTGGGGGCAAGGAAAAGGTAGGGACAGAGCTGGACGAGATGATGAGTAGAGGCGCGATGGAGTGATGCAGGGCAAGATGGAATATAGTCAAGAATAGTAGTCTATGACGAGGAGGAATTAAGAACATCGGTGGGCATGGAACAGGAGGTGGTTCGGGCTGTGAAACGGGACGTAAAAGAGGGCGTGGAAAGAGGGATAATAAAGGGCGCGGAGCGGGGCGCGGAGCGGGGCGCGGAGCGGGGCGCGGAGCGGGGCGCGGAGCGGGGCGCGGAGCGGGGCGCGGAGCGGGGCGCGGAGCGGGGCGCGGAGCGGGGCGCGGAGCGGGGCGCGGAGCGGGGCGCGGAGCGGGGCGCGGAGCG
The DNA here is from genome assembly GCA_011170035.1 of Teleogryllus occipitalis. Lineage (NCBI taxonomy): Eukaryota > Metazoa > Arthropoda > Insecta > Orthoptera > Gryllidae > Teleogryllus > Teleogryllus occipitalis. The sequence continues at coordinate 44,543 of BLKR01005243.1, forward strand.
GGGGGCGGAGCGGGGCGCGGAGCGGGGCGCGGAGCGGGGCGCGGAGCGGGGCGCGGAGCGGGGCGCGGAGCGGGGCGCGGAGCGGGGCGCGGAGCGGGGCGCGGAGCGGGGCGCGGAGCGGGGCGCGGAGCGGGGCGCGGAGCGGGGCGCGGAGCGGGGCGCGGAGCGGGGGGCGGAGCGGGGCGCGGAGCGGGGCGCGGAGCGGAGCGGGGCGCGGAGCGGGGCGCGGAGCGGGGCGCGGAGCGGGGCGCGGAGCGGGGCGCGGAGCGGGCGCGGAGCGGGGCGCGCGGAGCGGGGCGCGGAGCGGGCGCGGAGCGGGGCGCGGAGCGGGCGCGGAGCGGGGCGCGGAGCGGGGCGCGGAGCGGGGCGCGGAGCGGGGCGCGGAGCGGGGCGCGGAGCGGGGCGCGGAGCGGGGCGCGGAGCGGGGCGCGGAGCGGGGAGCGGGGCGGGGCGCGGGGCGGGGAGCGGGGCGGGGTGCCGAGCGGGGCGCGGGGCTGGGCGCCGAGCGGGGCGCGGGGCGAGGCGCGGAGCGGGGCGTGGTCCAAGGTGTAGATTAGGGTTTCGATGGGGTGTGGGCGTGGTGCGGCGGGGAGGAGAGGGAAGGAAACGGGGTGGTGGCGGAGCGCTTAATAAACAATTAGCGCCACCGCCGGCGTCGCACCTGTGCTCTCGTTAAGCACGACTCGTTACGGCCGCCGCCCCCGATTCCGCCCCCGATTCGCCCTTTGGATCGCCCCGCTTTGCCCCTCCCTACCTGCCGTCGCATATCCCCCACCACGACCGTCCGCCTGCTCGCATGTTTTGCCCTTCTTCCTCCTCCTCCTCCCTTCTCTCCTCTTCGCCTTGCAAGTCCACCAATTCCATTTTCCCGCTTTTCTCCCTCTTCCTTTCCAGTTCCACTCTTTCATTTCGCCCGTCCTTTGCCCTCTCTGTTTATTCGTCTGCCTTCTTCCATTCTTCCTGTTCTGTCCAGCCCATCTTTCTTGTTCCATCCCTTTGTTCCGCTTCTCTCCAAGTAGACCATTCTCTCGTCTCGTCTATTCCCTCCCAGCGAGCCTTCTCTCTGTAAAGCTGGGCGGATCGACTTCTCTTCATCCAGCTCTTCCTTCCACCTAATTCCCCTCGTCCCCTTCTTATTCTACCGGTCCTCTCTCTGTTGCTAGCATGATCTGCCACGCACTCTCTAATCTACCTCTTGCAGCTCTCTTGAGATATGCTCGATTTCCGCAGAATTAAACGCAAGTCATAACGCACACATACCGACACTTCAGGCAATTTTCACGCAACATGATTGTTTAATTCGAAAGGTTTTAACTTATTCTTTATTGTATATTTTTCTTTGCATTGAGGAATGCAAAAAGCTAATAGAAGCTAATGTTCTATTTATAGTTTAATTTTGTATATATACTTTTTAAAATTTATTTTCAATGTGCCACTTTATACATAACTATTATATAAATATATTAAATATTAATTTTAATTTGTGCAAATATAATGAATATTTAATGTGAAGAATTTTAAATACCTTTAACTTTCAATTATTTCAACAAAAAACTTGCAATTTAATAACATTTTCCATGTTATGTTTGACGTCGTTGTTTGCTTAGAAACTCTGAAAATGAAATGACTGATGATTTGTTACACAATATGAGCGCTTAGACGTCTTATTGTTATATTGTGTTCTGAATTTTAAAAAAATATGATTTTCACGTATCTGGACATCTTTTTTAATACATTTTGCTAAGATGAGACTGAATGTTGTTTTTCGAATAAGAAATATTCGAAGTTTTTGAGGCATGAAAAGATTATTCTTCAATCTCATCACTTCAATCTTTAAATTAGTGGTGCTATAACATCACATACATTCTCGCATCATTTCTAATTTGATTATTTCTTACCATGTGTTTAAATCAACACATGGTACAGGAAATCAAACAATGACTAGCAGACTAAGGCATCTTCACAATTAGTGGTACTATCCGTGGTGACTTAAATATGGGGCCAGAGAGTGGTTGTATTGTAAGTTAATGTATCCTCGACACACTGTGGTGATTAACCTTTTTATAATGTTCTTCAATATTCAACCATAGTAAGGTGGGTTTCATGACAGAGTTTAGGAGAAATTATTTTCATTTTTATTTAAGGTGCTTTCATTCTTTTTAGTGTACAATGACTAGTATATCGTTTTCTTACTGTGTATATATTATATCAAAGTCTGTAACAGACCTACTAATAGTGTGTGTGTTCCATAGTCACCCTCCTTAGCGTGTGTGTTCTATTGAGGACGGTTCAATGAAGTTCCAAAACGTTGGAAAATTAGGATTTTCAAAAGATGAATTTAAGAAGTATAAATTATTTTCCTCCCATCTTTTACATTTTTATTGGAATCATGGCTGTAATGGAATTGCGATAGTGATGGCGCAGTAGATACCTGCTACATGGAGTACCAGGAATTGAAAATATTTTGATCCACATTGCGAGGAAGAGTTTTTTTTCCTAGGGCTTTTATCCAGCCGACAGCCGGTTACCCTTTGCGCCCCGATGGAACGCATATTCGACCATACACTGGACACCCAACACACTTGCGGGCTCCTCTGATCTGGGGTCAGCAGAACGCGAGGCCCTCCGCGACAACACATAGATACAAAGTCAAGGGACAAACAGCCATGCCCAAGGCGAGACTCGGACCCGCGACACTTCGGACCGAAGCGCTGAGTCGGTACTCGCTCTTAGCCACCTCGGACATCCAGGTCGGCGCGAGGAAGAGTTTCTATGAGAAAATATAGATAAATATGCAAAATGTTTGCGTATGTATGTGTTTAGTAGTGCTCTATATACAAAAGCGAAATGTTTAGTGTGTAACCAATTACTTAAAATAAAGAAGTATAACACAAAAACACTATGGAATGAAACATAAGATTGAATATGAAAATGTGTTTGGTGAAAAAATATCAAATTTTCTACAGCGTTTGAAGCAACAATGTTCAAATATAAGTAAAAATGTAAATAAAAAATAACAGTATTCCCGTTTAATCGTATTTCATGTGTAAAGCGTAAACGCGTTCAGGACGACTTCCTGCTGCTCTCTTGCGGCGAGGTAATCAACTGCGTGGAAGGGTGATTTCGTCGAGCTTTCGTGGCCCGGACTCCCGCTGGTGGCATCGACCTTGACATCACTGATTTAGACCAAGCACTGCTTGGATTTTGTTCAACTTGCGAGGTTGAATTAGTTGTGGAAACGCGGTTGGTGGAGTAAGAGTCTGCTATGGTTGCTCCTCAGGGTTTTCGCTTTTAGTTCTTTCCACGTGTTTACCGTGCCATTAGACAAATCATTAAGTGGATGAAGTTGTGTGTTGGATTGGATGTTGAAGTGGATGAAGTTGTGTGTTGGTTCGTTTATTTTTCGCTAATTGTCAAATACCTCTTCTTTCCTGAAATGCCATTATTTGGTAAGTATCATATCTGAGTTCATTCTTTTACTTTTATTGCTATTGAAATATTTGAATACGGCACGAGCAAAGATTCGATGTAAAACATTCTTTTAATACATTGGTTTAATTGGAGTAATTCTTTTAATATTTGTATAATACGCACGTCGATTATAATGCATTCAAATAAGCTGACATTTTATCCAAAAAATTGCTCTTAAAGACATGTTGATACTCATTATTATTATTTACGCTTTATTGATTTGAAATGATTTTGTTGTGTTGATTTTGTCATTCGTCATTGTGAATTGAAACGTTTAAGTGTCGTTATGGCTTTGTCCCAGCAGGATAGTGGGAAAGAGTGCTCTAATTATAAACCTTGATAGTCGCTAGAGTCCGAGGTAAGAGTTCGCAAAAGAGGAATCTTCCTAGCAACGGAATTCACAGAATGGAAGAGATTCCAAAAAAGGCTAAAATAGGATTATTAGCGTATTTTGCTAGAAATTCCATAATTGCTAATTGATAGTTCTTTATTAATACCGTGAAAAAACTGTTTCCTGTTCGTAATAAGTTCTTGTATATAATGTGTTGTAGAGGAAACAGTACCGAATACTGTAGTACCGAATTTCAAGATTTTGTTTGCAAATAAAACAATGCACCCATTTTGTGCGAATGAAACGCTAGTAGAACGCGGCGTATGATCTCCCGATTTAGTATTCGCGTGCAGCCTACAATATGGGGTTTAATTGAACGTCGGTGTAATTAGTGAAATTTGATATTCTCATTTGGTTTGACGTCAAAACTATCTGATTACCAGAACATATTTAAACCTCACTGACACTGACAATATTTGTTTTCAATTATGAAATCTGCTTTACGTGATTTTTCATTCACGGACTAGAGAAAGTATTACATACTGAAAAATAATAATCTTTAATTTTGTGTGTGTGTGTGAGGGGGGAGGGTTTACATGACATAATACATTTTAATAAGAAGATTGATATAAAATATTTGGAGAATTTATTCTTAAAAATAACTCCAAATTTTCAAAGGAAACACAAAAAGAGAAAATGTTTACTGTAAAACAGTTCCAACCTCCAGTGTAATTTTTGCTTGAAACGTGCATAATCATGTGACGTAAGTTCGATTTTTATTCTATAGGATTCTATAGAATTTTGGAAACTGAAAAAGTTCAACTTTTTCCGAACCTTCTCTGCAACCTTTAATATTAAAGTTAGAGATTTGTTTTTGAAAGCAATATTAGATATTTAAATAATCTCATGAACACTTCTTCAAAATATCAATAGTTCTACTACATATTTAGTTACACTGTACATCATGGGTGTCATTGTAGGTAATGCGACCTTAAATAAACAAAAAAAGAAGATATTTGCTTTAAAACTTAACCGTTGGTGTGAAATTCCAAACATGCAAACTTTTCTTTAACGTTTTTGTAAGAATACAGTCCGATACACAGAATCCAATGTCAGAAAGCAATTTTCACTTAAAAATGTCAAGAAATTAAAGATGTGTATTGATTGATGTAAAGATGGATGTAAAGATGTGTGAAGATTCATTAGAATCTTTTATTGGCGTCGACGTGTAGGTCGTCGTCGGATCTTCCCATCCAGCGGGGGGAAGAACATTACAACTCCAAAGCATGCACTACGCTTACGGGAATAAAACATAGCACTTGACGTTCCTGAAGTTCATTCACATTACCGAAATTCCTCAATTAAATTTTAAAATTGATTCCAAATGTGTCATGCTTTTAAATCTATTATTCGTGCACACGTTAACATTTTTAACTCTGATATAATAAATATCACTCCAGAAATTCTTATATCGACGGGGATTCCCTACGGTATCTGACGTAATCTGTTGCGTCCGCCTTCATTCTCTTTTCCCTAACATCCTCTGTATTCCTCCACTGTTATATACGCGACGCAAATCTGCCAAAACCTCGTTTCTTTATTGTGATTTTCACGCCACTTATCACTTGTTCTGTGAATCCTGCTCTTATCATTCGCAAGTCGCTATTCTAGTCCGACAGTGCATTGTTCATTCGTAAGGAAATTAAATTAATGACTCTTAATTACATCTTGTCGAAATGTTTTGCGAATTTGAATAAATCCTTGATTTATTTTCTATCTCCCTGCTTGTCGTATGTGTTTTTCTACATTTTCGAATCTCACAGGATGTCTCTTACATCGGGGATATATTGTTTTGTTTCTGAATAAACTTTTTATCGACAAAATTTATAACATTCATTTTTGAAATAATTAATATGGTCCATCTCAACACGCATGCGTAACATAGTTTTCGTGATTCTCACCGATTGCAAATGACGCGTCATTTGCGCGTTGATTCCACCATCACATGCCTCTCCTTCCCCGTTGACTCTTTGCTCTCTCGTCATATTCGCCTGCATTTCCTCTGCCTCCAAGACTGCAAAGCTCAGCGCCGCCCTCAGAGGATCACAGCTTTGTCGTGCGTGCAGGGCGCAGCACGCGCGTCGAATGACAGGCACCTCTTTCCGGCCCCAGCTCTTCTCCTCCCTCTCCTCCCTCTCCCACAGCCACATCCTCGATTTACCCCCCCCCCCCCCCCCGGCCCCTCTTTACTCAAATTCCAGATTGTGGAATCTCCTCCTCTCTCTCTCTCTCTCTGTCTCTCTCTCACTCTCTCTGTCTCTCTCTCACTCTCTCTGTCTCTCCCTTTCACTCTCTGTCTCTTTCTCTCTTTGTGCATGTCTTTCTCTTTCTCTCTCCTCTCTATCTCTATCTCCCCTTTATCTTTCTCTCTCCTTCTCTCTCTCTCTTTTCTCAGCTCGTAGTGAATTTTGAATTGAAATATGTTCTTCTTATATACGACGTGCAATTTTCTACCTGCCACTTCAACGCAACATTCCTAGGTAGTACATTCTAATATCTGCAATACTCTTGGGGAAAGTTGGGTTGTTCATTGTAATTTTATTATGATTAAATGCGTTTCATACCTCTCTTCTTCCTAAAGAAACTGCCTAGAGTATTTTTAATGTAGAGAAAGACTATAGTGAGTTGTGATGATTGGATGAACATAAGGCATTCTCTAACTTTAATTCTGTCGGTAAAGATTGCTTTATAGAAACTATTTATGTCCCTATGTACGGATAGAAAAAATCCAAACGCTGATATGAGCATATTTATTTACGTTTATTAATTAAGATGAGATCATAGCTTCTTAAGTTAAAGAGATGTTGGAGAAGAAACTGTACGTAAACAGATAAATGAGAAAAGAAGAGAAACGTAAAATATTGAAACGTGGTGTCTCAGTTTCCATTATCAGTACATTGTACTTTTGTTTCGTTCTGCAGAGCTACATCTGTGTATGTAAAACATAAAGGGTTTTGAAGTTGATTTCCTAGACTGTCTCTTTGGAATTTAACTTACGAGAAAAGTACAGGAATTATTATGGACAATGAATTTATTTGTCTTTTCAGATTTATTAATTTTAAACTGTCACAGCCTACCGGTTTTCATTCAGAAAGGAATTTGAGCTTCTTAACAAAATTTCGCATTTTTTCTTTCAATTAGAAATAATGGGTCTTAGATGTGTTATCGCTTGCTCCTGTTAATCCTTTTTATAGTAAAAACAATGAATTTTAATATCTTAAAGTTAGTAGAATGAATGCTTATTGTACCGTCATTTAGTCATTACGTCGTTTTCAAGACCTCCTACATTTAATGTAGTTTGTTGTCTTGGACACTTGGTTTGACGAGTTGCAGTTCCATCGAAAGCAGTCACTGTTTCGTAGATAGTTCTTTAAATTCAAAGATAAATGAGCGTTGTAAATGCTAAGATTAGTGCATGTATATGCGTGAAGTGTCCACCAATCGTCTGACATGTGCATTTATAAAAATGTTTAATGATGTAATGAGTAATGCATTACGTTTTTAAGTTTCCGTGAAAATCAGAATTTCCTAATACATTCCAGCACATACCTCAAGTACAACCTTATATAAAATATATCAATTACATTTTCGGGATCATATTTAAATAACTTTGCGTTTAGAGTAAATATTGATTATATTATGCCAGAATTTGTGAAGATTTTACTTCTAACTCTTGAAAAAATTAAACTTCTGACCAACATGAAACAATATTTTAGAGTTTTCAATGTTTCATATCAGGCATATTTAGTACTTTTCTGTTGTAAATTTTATACAGCGTCTTTCTTTTATGCGATGGAATCTCCCGGATTCAGATAGTTAATGTTAATGTTATTTTTATGACTAAATCTATCCTTTTCGAGTTTTGTGAGCGCCATTTCTGTTGAAATAAACAAAACAAAAGAACAACGGTATTCGGAGTTCGCAGTGGCAGCAAAGAGGGAGGGATATTTCGGAAAGGGAGAACGACGAAAGTGACGCTGGCGCTGGAGGAAGCTGTCAGCGGAGGAGAATCGCGTGAGAGGACGGGAGCTTTGGGTTTCGCAGGACGCACCGGCAGTGTAGTAAGCTGTGTTGATGCTTCGTCGTCCCCGCCGCCCCCGCCGCCTCCGCCGCCCCCGCCGCCCCCGCCGCCCCCGCCGCCCCCGCCGCCCCCGCCGCCCCCGCCGCCCCCGCCGCCCCCGCCGCCCCCGCCGCCCCGCCGCCCGCCGCCCGCCCCGCCGCCCCCCGCCGCCCCGCCGCCCCCGCCGCCCCCGCCCACCCGCCGCCCCCCGCCGCCCCGCCGCCCGGCCGCCCCCGCCGCCCCCCGCCCCGCCCCCCCGCCGCCCCCGCCGCCCCCCGCGCCGCCGCCGCCCGCCGCCGCCGCCCCGCCGCCCCGCCGCCCCGCCGCCCCCGCCGCCCCCGCCGCCCCCGCCGCCGCCGCCCCCGCCGCCGCCCGCCGCCCCCGCCCCCGCCGCCCCCGCCGCCCCCGCCGCCCCCGCCGCCCCCGCCGCCCCCGCCGCCCCCGCCGCCGCCCCCGCCGCCCCCGCCGCCCCCGCCGCCCCCGCCCCCACCGCCCCCCGCCCGCCGCCGCCGCCGCCCCCGCCGCCCCCGCCGCCGCCCCCCCCCCGCCCCCGCCGCCGCCCCCGCCGCCCCCGCCGCCCCGCCCCCCCGCCGCCCCGCCGCCCCCGCCGCCCCCGCCGCCGCCGCCCCCGCCACCGCCCCGCCGCCCCGCCGCCCCCGCCGCCCCCCGCCGCCCCGCCGCCCCCGCCGCCCCCGCCGCCCCCCGCCGCCCCCGCCGCCCCCGCCGCCCCCGCCGCCCCGCCGCCCCTGCCGCCCCCGATGCCCCCGACGCCCCCGTCCATGCCTCTACTGCCCCTGCTACATTGCAACAATCATAGAGTCCGCCACTGCCAACAACCAAAACTACCAGCGCCCACGTAGTAACAAAAGTTAACACTGTGATCGCGCTATTCATCATTGTTACATCCGCTGAAACGCCACCAAAGTTGACAACTCCATCAAAACGCTATAGCTCCCTTTTGTCGTTACCGCCTCTCCCTATGCAGCAAGGATCAACGTTGTTAGTGCCGAGTGTTACTTCCACTGCCGTCACCGTCCTCACCACAGCTTCACAATAACGATGGGCGGCAACGCCACAACAACATCGTCCCTTGCTCCGTGGTCTCCGTCACCACTTTCTATCTTCATCTTCGTGGGGGCACGACTGCCACAGTCTATCACTCCACCATTCTATTTCTTATCCCTCTTTTTTGCTCAATCTCTCCCGCCCACGCCGCAGCCACCGCCAGCCCCGCTAGCTTTATCGTTACTACTGCTACTGCCCTTGACCTTCAACATTCTGCTATCATCCCCATTTGCACAATTACCACCACTACTATCGCTTCATCTACCGCGAAGCTAATGCACGCCGCAGCCCCCGCGACTGTCACCAGCGCCACTGCCACCGCCACCACAGTCGCTGATGCACCTGTCCTCACCACGCCCCCTCATTACAAAGCACCGCTATCACCGTTGACACCTCCGATCAACACCAGACGAATGCCGGAGCAATGTCCTAACAAACGGGCCACGCACCGCGCGTGATCTTTCCTTCCTCTTCCTTGTCATATCCTCTCCCCTTGCACACACACACTTATACTAACATGCACTACACTACCACATATTCCGAGAGACCGGTAGGGAGCTTAGAGCTCGTCCTGGCTGGGTCGGTGTCCCGTTGGTGGGAGAGTCCTGGTTAGGCGGAAACTCCGCTAGCCAACGGTAGGTCAGCGCCGGATCTCGCCATCCAGCGGGGGAAGATTACCACAATCTCCAGAGGAAAATAACATGCACTACACTTACAGGAATAATGACCTAAGCTGTTGACGCGCCCGGAATCACTAACGAACCAAACAACCGTTGACACATCTAACTTCAATGCTCGTGCTTCCACCTCCGGTAACGCTACCTCCACCCAAAGCCCCCCCCTTTCGCCGTTCCCAAATACACCCCTTCCATCGTTTCCAGCGCCACCCCCTAACGCCACCCTCACCCCCGCCGTTTCAACCTTTTCCCTCTTGCCGCGCTGTCGTCACTTCTCCCCCCTCGCCGTTGGATGGTGTTCTGTTTCGCGGTGGCGCACGCACCGGTGCGGCGTCAGAGTTTCAAACTAAAGCGGGCGCATTAGAACGCAGGTAGGGGGGGGGGGTCTCGGCGCTCTGCGCGACGCCTTACACGCGCCCTTCATTACCCTCAATGCGCTGCGTGCGGCGCGAAAGCGCACCGAGGATGCCGCGTCGCCTTTGTGTTTCTGGGGAGCTCCGCAGCAAAAAAAGACTGCAGAATTGTGAGTTCATTTTCTCGCCACATTTGAGTTCTGTTTTTCTATTGTTATTTATGGTCGCATCAACATCTAGGTCATTAGCGACCACTATTGGCATTAACGTTATGGTAACTATGAGGGTGAAACGAAATGGAGATGACAAGGGGTGAAAGGCGAACATAAATACAACCATGTCTGAGGCGGGACTCGAAACCGCGACACTTCGGTCAGAGATCACGAAGACACTACTGCCTTAGCGATCTCGGCCACTGGACCGGCTTGACTTTCTTTCCGATCACATTTTTCAGAATTATAATTTCAAAATATATTCGAATTAATGTGTGCGATGCTCAATGAATTGAAGTTGTCTGATGAAAAAACTTACATAAACACTTCATTCGTACAATTCAAAACTCAAATTTATGAAAGAATGCCTTATTTTTATAAATAAAGAACTAAAAAGAAATAAAATTCATTATTTTCCCCAAGTTTAATTTTGAATTATATGAATGTAATAATATGTTAATGACGTGGTTTAATGAACTGATGGAAGTTTCGTCACTAGAGCACATCAATCATTTTTCAAACGATCTTTTTTCATAAAGAATCGCAGGAATAATAATTAATTGGCGAAGAAAAATAAAAGGAAATTCAACCAAGTTATACAATTTTTCACAAAAATGATGTTCTAAATAATTCACCACAACGAAAATCCTATAGTAAAATAATTATTCATTTTCCGTGTACACTTCGTTCGATAGAGATATCCACATTTCATTGAAAATTCTCTGATTGCTTCTGCTCTTTATCCAACTTTTATACAACGTCTGAACGTGCGCGTATCCATTCCTGATCAGAACACTGCTCTTAACGTGTAAGCGAGGCGTTAGGAATTTCGGGGAGCATTAACCTAGCAAATTATACTTATGCGCGGATCTGGAAAATGATCCCGCACCGACTACGAAGCAATATTCGCGGGCTATTAGTAAAATTGATAAATATACGCGGGCAGCTCGGATTATCACTCGGGCCGACGGGGAGGGCGAGGGCGGCGAGAGTCGCGGATTGGCCAGGGTGGTGGAATGGAAACGGAGAGGGGGCGAGAGAAATAGATGAAGAGGTGTCAGAGGCGTCGGGGATGATGGGAGTGGCGGGGTGACCAGAAGGACGGTGGCGACAGGGGTGGCGTGAGAAAAGGATGATGCGGGCAGCGGATTTGCAAGATTAGCTGGGTGCCAGGGGTAGGGAAAAGGGTGGACGGGTGATGGGCATTGGGAGAGGTGGGATTGGTGGGACTGCAAATGTGGTGAGGGAAACGGGTGACGAGTAGTGAGGATGGAGGGTGGCGGGGTGGCAGGGGTTGCGAGGGAAAGAGGAGGAGAGGTGACAGGCAGAGGACGTGGAGGGAATGGCGGGGGAGGCAGGGGTTTTGAGGGTTAGAGGCGGAAGGGTGTAGTAGGAATGATGGGAGTGGCGGTGTTGCAAGGCTGGTATGAGGGCCGTCATGGCTAGGGAAAGGGGTGGAGGAGTATCGGGAAATGAGGACGAAGGGATCGACGGGGCAGCAGGGGTGAAGAGGAAAAGGGATGGAGAGGTGACAAGCAGTAGGAATGGTGGGAGCCCCGAGGGTTGCAAGAGAGGCAGCAGTAGCGGGGGAAAGCAATGGCGGGGGGACAGAACCGGCGGGGAGGGCGTAGGCGGCGAGGCTGCAACGTCGGCGGCGGGGGTGAGAGGAAGGGATGGCGGGGTGCCACGCGCCGGGGCCGGGGGCGTGGCGGGATGGTTCGCGAGCCGCGATGTCGAACGGCAGCGACCAAATCGATCGTTAGCGCGCCGGCCGCGCACGTCCCTCTGCGGCGGAAGGAGCCTCGCCGAGCGCTCGCTCGCGGGGATTAGCAAATTAACAGCGGCCTAGCGGACGCTTAACGAAATAGGCACACGGCGCCCCCGAACAGTCCCGTTGCGCCACGCCCCCTCCTCCCTCCGCCCCGGAGCGCCGTGCGCCGCCCGACTGCCTCGCCCACCCGCCCTCCGCCGTTCCGCCTGTCCCGCGCCGCGCCGCGTAGGGTGTTCTGTGCTACTCGTATTCCGCACTGCCATCGCCAACGCCACCTGCGGTCGCCGTGAGGCCTGGTCACGCACGGTCATGCTAATCCGCCTCTATGCATCTTCCTATTTCGTCCTAGTGTTCTCTCGCCACTTCGCGTCACTACCACCATCATCATCACCACTACCACTACCAGTACCACCACCTCTACTACCACCACTACCACTACCTCTGCCACCACCACTACCACTATCACTACCACTACTACCACCACCACTACCAACACCACTACTACCACCACCACCACCAGAACCACTACTACAACCACCACCACCACTACCACCATTGCCACTAGCACCACAATCACCTGTATCAACGCTATCTCCAAAACCACCACTAGAATCACAAGAGTCACCTTGCACTGCGTGAGGTGGTTCAGGGCATCAATTGTTGTCACTGCAGTGCCTCTGACCGAGATATCCTAGGTTTCGAATTCTGACGGACACAGGATTTTCTATTGTCGATTTTGGACTACATAGCTAGGCCGAATTCAGCAGCTGTCTGGAGGAGAGTTCTGGCGGCCTGCCGCTCTGATAAATAGTTTTCTGTGATTTCTCCGATCAATACCAGGCGAATGCCACAGCTGTACCATAGCAAACAGCCAAGGAAAACGCACGATTCGTCTTCCTTGTCCTATCCTAAATTATTACTTATACACACATGTAAAACTCTACCACATGCCCCAGGAGATAATTCGGAAGATTAGAGCTTGACCTGGGTGGGGCGCCTTGCTGGCGAGAGATATCTGGTTGGGGAAACTCCGCAAGCCGACGGGTAGGTAGAAACCGAATCTCTCCATCCAGTGGAAGATTACGGCCACCTCCTGCGTTAAAACATGTACTACACTTGCGGGACTAATGGCCTTAGCTGTTCATGTGCCCTGAATCACCAATCAATCAACCTATTCTTGACTGGTGACGTCTGGTGCTGCTGTTCCGCCTCCCCACTACCCCTTCTCCTTTCCCACCTCCGTCAAGCGCTACTCCACACCACTATACACGACCCTACGTTGCTGGTGCCCCATTTCCCCACCTCCCCATCCTGTCGACATGCCTCACGCAACTCGGCGCCATTTAGTCTTCTTGCTTCATCGCCCTCTGGTATTTTATCATGACCTATTTAGCACTACGCTTCCTAACGACGTCACGAACGGCCCGGGCCGCTCTGTTGCCCTCCTGACTCTTCGATCCCTGTCGCTTAAAACACTCTGCATCCAGCCCATCACTCTCCTGCAGAGTGGAATCATGACCGCGGAGGCGGGCATGATTTCTGGTCGAGATTGGAAACGACCACCCGGACCCAGAGTTTCACGGAGGCACTTCCGTCGTTAGCTTCAAGGTGGAGGCAGTGTGTAGGTGATGCTAAGCTCCGTGTTGCCGGGTTTGCCCGGTTGGTTCCTGGCGTGTCGACCTTTGAGGCGGGAATAGGCGTAGGGCTTCTTTGGAATGACACGGTTCCTACATATAAAAGTCCAGACGGGGAGCATGAACCCTCCTGACAGGTTGCCTAGGTTCCGGCAGTACTCACGCCGATAGCATAAAGGTTATTGCAGAGGATTGGTGAGGATTTGGGAAGGGTGCCCCAAGTCCCCCGGGCCTTATTTCGGGTGTCTCCGTGGCCTGGTACTCTGGACATAGTACTCTGGGCCTGGTAAAGAACGATTTTCCTTAGGATGAGCCAAAGTGACAGCTAGTGCTGGCAACATAACTGAAGGTTCTGTGGTCGTTGTGCCCTTGAGCACATTAGACTCCCTTCCCGCATTCGTTTGTTTGCAGTTGGCTAACTTGTAAATGGCTTCGATCGTTTGTTTGCAGTTGGCTAACTTGTAAATGGCTTCGACGCTTCTTTTTGTGATGTACTCGTCCGAGAAAAATATAGTTCGCCGCGAGAAATAATTGAAATTATGATGTGGAGTGTTATGTGCTCTTCTGTAAAAATTCTTTTTTTCTATAAATATTACATTACATTTACTTTTTGTGTGATAAATATTATGTTTATTTCAAAACCGAGACTTGAATATGTGAGGGGTACTAGTGCAATTGTTTCCGGCTTAAAATCATTTTTCTATTTACATTCGTGGCAGTTTTCTTTTACTGATTGTGAAAGCATGTTAAGAGATTTTCCACATACGTAATTCAATTTAAATATTTCCCGGACTCGAGTACGTGCACATATTTCAGCGAAACTCTTAAGACTTCTGCATGGGGATGTTTTCATAGGAGCCGTTTGCACTTTGCAAAGGGGCGTGGCTGAACAGCTGTCGCGGCGGAGGGATACTTCTCTGAATAACATATGATGTTCACTTGTTTAGCGAACTGTCCATTTGGCTCATCCTTAGGAAAATCCTTCTATACTCTGGGCGGAACGTATCCCGACGTATTGTGAGTAGCGCATTGTTTCGACTCCGGCACCAGCCTGGAAAGTCGGTAGCTCTGAGCAGGGAGGGTGACCCAACCCAAGCATTGAAGGTTATCGAGATGGTAACTGGGTTTGGCGGCATCCAGATACCAACCTGTCGGCGTACTTGTGCGCGGGCGGGGGATGTGGATAAAGACGTAACGCTTAGTTACCCACTCCTCGGTGAATTCCCCTTGTAGAACAAGAGATGGTGTGGAGTGATAGACCACGCAGGGTTTCTACATCTACTCCGTTATCTCGCAGAAACTTACGCACTGCGCGTACGGAGTTCACATCTCTGCTTCGTGCGCCGCCGCCCCGATTGATCCAATTGTCCCACTTTGTACGGAGTAGACTCAGTGTCTTCTTAAAGTTGCCTTGGGCAATTGTTGCCCTCTATTACCGAATCTTAGGTGCACAGTGGGGACGCTGGAGATCCATGAGACTATTTGGTGGTGGGGATGCATTCCAGAAGGGACTTAATTTTGTGTGTGTGTGTGTGTGGGGGGGGGAGAGGTGACCCTTGGTGAACTGGTTGTATTGCTCATCTTACAACTCTGGGTACTGGGGTTCACTTCCCAGTTGGTCTGTGTGGAATTTTTGATGAGCATTGCGATTCGCGGAAGATTTTCTTGGGTTTCTCCCGTTTTCCCAGTCTCTTATTATATCATCATTCAAATCATTGCAAACCATTGCTCCATCATTATTCAAACCATTGAAAACCATTGATCCATCGTTATTGAAATCAAATCATCCTCACCCATTACCTATTCATCAAAATCCTTTCATCTCAGGTGTTGACGAGGAGTGTGGGAACTGAATGTTAATAAATAGGGACTAGATTGGTATGTAGTAATAATTTATGAAATATGTGTGCATTTGCGGAGTAAAACGTTAAAAATATGCCCTAAAATATGCTCTAGTGTATATAATACACTCATAGTAACAGTTTTGCCGAATGTTTACTCACAGTATATTTATCCGGAAGATTACTCTGACTACATGACCGAATGACTTTTCGAAGAGTAGCTTTGTAAAATTAGTTTCTATAACGAATTGTCTGCCGCTAAATAATTTAACAATTCGCATTAAATCTTTCCACTTTCAACCACATCACCAGCATCTTTCCAAAACCCTCTCAGCAGCCCCCTTCACACAAAAGAAGGGATGTTTGCTTTTTTTTCACTTCCTCTTTCTCTCATAATTGTAGGAGGAAGCCCCTTCTGTCACTTGTGGGAGTTTAATTCACGTGTGTTCATCAGCATGACCGATTTTAAAAATGGGCTCGAAGGCACGTATTACATATAATGATCATTATGTTCCGTATTCCTTATTAAATATCACTGTTAATTCTTTTACCTGAAATTGATATTAGCCCCAATGAACTACATGTATAGAAATACATAATAGAGTTAAACATTAAATTTGGTTAAATATTCTACAGTAAATAAATGAGTAAAGATAAACGTTTTCCATCAAAATATGCATCCTAATTGGCGATTGGGAGAAACGTGATGCTAATTAAGAAGAAAAAAACAAAGTATGAAATATATGCTTCATGAAATCATATTTAAATAATTGTAAATATGGTGTTTCATGCACATACCAAGTGAAGATGCTTTCTTACTACTCGAAAAATACAATTTTGCATTCAAATTCTGTCCCTGGTCGTTATTTGTCACGAGCGACTGGGCACCAGGTTTAGCTTGAGTGACGGGGACAGAGATAAGGCGGATCATTCGATGTGAAAGCCTAAGACGATGGGAGAGTGGTGCCGTCGGGGGTTCTACCACTTTATGCTACCCAAACAGGCTGAGATGGTTCAGGGTAACGTTATTGATATTGCAGCAAGGAAGTTCAAAGAATGAGTTCCAAGAGTGACAGATTTTCGACATTAGCCAGAAACCTAGGTCGAATTCAGCCGCTGTCGAGAGGAGATGTGATCAGCTGCTCTGATCGGTAGGAGCCTAGTTGCTCGCCCGAGTAGCTTTTCGGCGCCGGTTCTCTCTTTTCAGTGGGAATGGAACACTGCCACTTCTCGGGATATAGCATGCAAGAGGGTCAATTACGATAGCAGTTGGCGCATCCGGAAACATAAAATAATCCATGAATCAACTACCCAATATCCACTCCATCACGTCCCCTGTCCTTACAGTTGACCTCTAGCCTCAGTCTATTAGCACTGCTCAGTGTGGCCGACTTCTGAGTGTCTTGCGGACATCGTTTCTATAACGAAAGGTAAATGCTCCTATGAATGATTTAATTACCAGCGGATGGGAACTTTAAACGAAATTTAAAGCGGTGTTAAATAAAAGCGAAAGCTATTGAAATTGCTACCTAACTCATATCAGGCAAAAAAGAACTATCTTTTCTTCTGAAAAGCATTAAGGTACTACATCCGTTTTCAAATATTTGTCATTTATTGGTCAATTGATTGCTATCAAAGAGAGAATACAGAATGTCAATTCAATCCACCTCTGAAAGTGAACAGGAAAACTGAGGAAATGAAGAAATGGCCAAATATTATTTTACAGAACATCGAAGCTCTAAAACTTATCTCTTATTCTACGTCGAAGATAAAAACAGCATGTTGGTCGCAAGTGATGACAAGAGACCGTATTTTTATGTAATTACATATTTTTTGACTTTCTACTTACCGTTCTCAAAACCGAAATCGTGGCGAATCGTCGCCATCCTAACACATCAAATTTTTTCGTTACATATTTAGTATTATATTACATATTTTGCTATTTTTATAAAATATTTTTTAATCTATCAATTTTCTTCAATTTTATTACACATTTCTTATGAAAAGACGTATTTAAAAAAAGGTCCTAATTTTTTCCTACATAATTAGTAAGTGCTGTCGAGGTGCGTTACATTACGACGCGGTCGGATGTTTTTACAGTCCGCCACGCTTGCTACAGTTTTCTCAATAAAGGGAAGTGCATGCGACGGAGATCATTTTCATCTTTAGGTGTGAAAAGTATTACCGAAGTCGCATTTCGTGATCTTCAACCTTAATTTCCGAGGAACTTTGGCGATCGCCCGTACGTAACAATTCGCAGAGAATGCTGCACGCAGCAGTGATTATTTGCTGAACGTAGATATCACCAGTTTGTACGAGGGCATCTATTGCGTCTAGTTTGGCTGCTAAACTATGGTCCTGGATAGCTATAGACGAAACTTTTATTACTAGCGGGAAAGTTGTAAAGAGCAAAACGTGCATCAACTTGTACTATCTAAACGATTTTTAAAAGGTTTGAATTATTTTTAAAATTTGTTTAGGAAATTTGTGATAAATGTAATTTCGAATTAGGTTAATGTTTTTTATAATTTGTATATTTTAATATTATATATTATATCCGATTTTACATATTTATTACATATTCTTAGTGTTTTAATTACATATTTATGTACATATTTTGACGTTTTATACTGCATATTTTTCCGGTCTCTAGCCATGACCATTGGAATGTCAAATATACTCTGTAATAAAAACATCACAAAACAACGCGGACCACGCAACCGACGGCGAAAATCTCGATGGAATAGGGATATGTGAAATTATTAGACACAATATAGTATAAAAATATTTCATTAGAAATATTTGGAATTCGATTCTGAAGTACGTAACGAAATCGATTTTCAAATACGACAACATTAATTATTTATTGAACGTCAAAAATATTACAAACAATGAGTGACCTCAATGAAATATATAGATTAATGTCAGAATAATATTTAGTGGGCAGAATCACAGAAACAAAAAAAAAAGTTACCATATCAGCAGTTCAAAAGATCAAACAAAACGTCCAAAATCTAGAAGGCAGAGGAATATATGAAATTGTTACACACAATATTACATTAAAAGTATGATATTTCATTAAAATAACCGGGAGTGATAGCACAGTGTATCACCTGATGCCACTGCAGCGCCTCTGACCGGGAGGTCCTAGGTACGAGCCCAGACGGCGGCAGGATTTTCGACACTAGCTTTCCAGCTAGGTCGAATTCATTCGCTGTCTGGAGAAGAATTCTAGCGGCCGGCTGCTCTGATTTACGTGTTTTACGTGGTTTCTCCGATCAACACCAGACGAATGCCGGAGCAGTATCCTAACAAACGGGCCACGGACCGCTCGCGATCTGCCCTTCCTCTCCCTTGTCCTATCCTCTCCCCCTCTCACATACACTTACACTAACACGCACTACACGACCACATATTCCGGGAGACCGGTCGGGAGCTTAGGGCTTGTCTCGGGTGGGGCGGTGCCCTGCTGGTAGGAGAGTCCTGGTTAGGGGGAAACTCCGTTACACGACCGTAGGTCCGCACCGTCTCTCGCCATCCAGCGGAGAAAGAACACCGCGATCTCCTGAGGAAAAAGCAGGCACTACACTAACGGGACTAATGACCTTAGCTGTTGACGCGCCCGGAATCAATAACCAACCAACCAATAAAATCATTAAAATATTTAGAATTATGATTTCTCTTCGATTCACCATTCGTAGTTCGTCCGAGTTTTCTCCGCCTTCCGCGAGTGCTCGTCTGCGCTCCGCGGGCCCGGTCATGCGAGCGCGCGAAAGAGGGCAGCGGAAGTTGGCGCCGAAGGGCGGGCTTTGCGGTGTCGGAAGATGCGTCGAGGCTCTCGGAAGCTCAGACGGGAGTTTTACTGCTATCGCCCACCGCTGCCGCCGGGGTTGCCGCCCACGCTGCGGCCGCCCCCGTCCACCCCCCGTCCACGCCGCCGCCCTCGCCGCCGCCTTCGCCGCCGCCCTCGCCGCCGCCCTCGCCGCCGCCCTCGCCGCCGTCCTCGCCGCCGTCCTCGCCGCCGTCCTCGCCGCCGTCCTCGCCGCCGCCCTCGCCGCCGCCCTCGCCGCCGCCTTCGCCGCCGCCTCGCCGCCGCCCTCGCCGCCGCCTTCGCCGCCGCCCCGCCCTCCGCCGCCCTCGCCGCCGCCTCGCCCTCGCCCTCGCCACCGCCCTTGCCGCCGCCCTCGCCGCCGCCCTCGCCGCCGCCCTCGCCGCCGCCCTCGCCGCCGCCCTCGCCACCGCCCTCGCCACCGCCCTCCTCGCCGCTACCACCTTCACTTCCGCCGCCCTCCCCGCCTCCATCGTCTCTGCCTCCTCCTCCTCCGCCACCGCCGCCACCTCCGCCGCCGCCACCGCCTCGGCTGCCTCCACCTTCTCGCCGCACTCACACCTCTTTACGAGTTCCCCCTAACGCAGCTCTGCTGACGTCCCAGAAGGTGACAACGACAACGCCGGCGGCGGAGACGGCGGCGGGGGCGGAGGCGGCGGCGAGCGGCCCCAAACAAAGGAACGGCGGAGAGCGGCGGAGTCGCGCGAAACAAAAAGGGGGAAAAAGAGCGTAGAAGAAGGGAAAGGATTTTATGAGGTCTATAAAGTTGCTTTAAAAAGAAGGAGGAGAAAAAGAAATCCTGCCGCGGATCCCATCAACATGTAGATAATATATCGCGCGCGCGAAGTGCACGGCCTTATGTGCGATAGTGGTGCCATCTTGACGGCAGGCGTGCGCGGCGGCGGTATATCCCGAGCGGATCTATAAAAAGAAGGGGCCGCTGCGGTGGGTCGAACTGTAGGAACTTGCTTGGTGGGTGCGCTTCTCGCAGAGAACTGGTGCGTCGTAATGTTTCATTCAGCCACAAGATTTCAGGGCGCTGTGAGGTGTGGGACAAAGAGACTTTGGAAATGCCCCTTGTTGCGTGGGAAACGCTTCAACTATCACGTTTTACCTCGACATGGATCTATCGATTTTATGAGCAACTTGCACATGAAACGAACACTTCAATGTGAAGAGAATTTTATCAGTATCAGTACATTGCTAATTTATAAGAGGTACTCTCAATACGAGTTCTAAGCAATCGTCTACGTTAATGACTGGTTGATTTCTCGATCTTCAAGAAAAGAGAGTGTGACAATCAATAGTATAAGATATGTTAATTTGCGGAATAATATTTTTTTAATGATTAACTAACTTAATTATTAACGTTTTGTAATACTTGTACTGTATTGTTATGTCGACTTAAATAACGAAAAGCCAATCTTAAGTGTCGTTTTAATAATTTAACTCTACATCTTGAACTGTCATTGTAGTAGTCATAACACTCCTATCAACTACTAGCTATTTAGGTGATTTAAATATAAAGAAAATATTTTAAATTTTATGTATGCTTTCTTTCTTGCGATTAAGGTTTATACGGTGTTGATTTTGTTGAAGGTATTTTTCTTTGTTGATTTTGACCCCTGAGAAATAGCGAAAAGATAGGTTTCATGATGTACTAAACAATTATTTCTTCAGCAAGAGAATTTCTTCAGTAAAATGAACAGGAAATTTATTTTAAATCATTTTACTCCTGTACCTTTACAATACTTTTTCAGAAGTTTTCTATTACTTTTACTACTATTTATAACACGATTTTCCAGGAATCAGTATTACATTTATGCATCTTGATTATATGTACTCTACATCAATTATATCGAAACGTAACCTCTTATTTACAATTACTTTTCTTATGACTTTATAAACACACAGTCTATTTTACCTTGTTAGGCAATGCTGCTAGGGATTTGCGTTCCTCAGTTGACCTCAGGAAATGTGCCAATAAAGCACATCATATGCGATGCGAGATGTTACAAGGACGCCATGTTAAAGAACAGCTACCCAGTTTCGAAATGATTGAAGGCGTTGTCATTGTCAACAATACTATTTATTTCAATAAGGGCAGCTTTCGATGGCTTAGCCATCATCATCAGTTTTCTGCTGTCTGGAAGTCACAAAAACGACGTAGCCATCGAAAGCTGCTCTTATTGAAATAAACAATATTGTTGACAATGACAAGGCCTTCATTCATTTGAATTATGTCAACTATAACTCACCACTAAACCAATATACCCAGTTTCGTCTCAAAATAATATACTCGCATACGAAGACGACATTCTACGACATTTCAGTAATTCAAATCGCGTTCGTAGCAAATTTCTCAAGTGTGGCTGCGACTTCTTCTTTTCATCGCCATTCCATTTTTCCAAGTTCGGCGTGCACCTACTTTTATTCCCAAATTTGCAATTGTTTATGAATTCGGATGATTAAAATTCTAGGGATTCGAACACCATTGAGAATTAAGGGAAATTATAAACTCATGTAATTTATAATTTAAATTTGTTGTTAGATTAAGCAATACTTGCCCAGTGTTGTTGAATAAAAATTGATATAACTGTGTATCGTATACGGTCGTGACATGGAAAATGAAATAACGAATGTATGTTATTTGTAAAGTTAAATAACCTTGGTTCTGATGCTACAAAATTTGAAAATTCTAATTAAAACATTACAAACACGAGAATCTCTCTCTCCATATCATATCGCGGTTTACATGAATTCAAAACTCTTCTAGCGAAATATTCACTCGCAAATATCCTCTTCATCGAGGATCTACAAGGACTCAGGTACAGAAGAAGAGCTATCTAGTTTCGTTTACAAAGTACCGAACATGCATACACGAACTTCGTAGAGCCTCATGGAGTCTCCCATTTAAATCGCATACGCTGCGAACTTTTGAACGCAGTCCCGACCTTTCTCCTTTTCCCCTTCCCCCTCTTCACTTACCCCTCCCAATCCCTTCTCCATTTCCCTCCCCACACATGTCCTTCCTCCTCTTCCTCCTCTCTCTACCTCTCCCTCTCTCTCTCTCTCTACAACTTCCCAGCACATACTCTCCTTTCTCTCTTTCCCTCTCCGTTCTATCATCTCCTCCCTCTACCAACTCCTTCCCTTTCCCCTCTCCCCAATTTTTTCCCATCCCTT
This sequence comes from Teleogryllus occipitalis, assembly GCA_011170035.1. Lineage (NCBI taxonomy): Eukaryota > Metazoa > Arthropoda > Insecta > Orthoptera > Gryllidae > Teleogryllus > Teleogryllus occipitalis. The sequence goes on from BLKR01005243.1 coordinate 67,033, forward strand.
TCCTTTCCCCATTTCTTCCCTCCCTTCTTCATATGCCCCGCCTCCCTCATTCTCCCCCTTCCCACTTTTCTCCTCCTGCCCGTCCCCCACCTGTAAGTTCGGCAAGCGTACTCCAACTTTGCAGCGGGTGCTCGCGTGATTTCCGAAAGTCCACTCGAGCGAGTAACTCTATTTAGAACGGGCCACTCCCCGCAGAGATACATCTCCGCCTGCGCCGTGCCAGCGTGCTGCGCTCTGCTGGCCGGGAGGAGGACCCTCGTCTGGCCCTTTGGGCTGCGCTGCGCGTGGAGAGAAAAAAAAAGTTGCGCCGCGACGCCGCACCGCGGGATGCTCTTTCTGGCTGCGCCCCCGCGTCTGCATTCGCCGCGCCCCGCGTGGCAGAGGCGCTGCTGGGGGCGGAAAAGAGCACGAGAGTAGGGCGGTGCCACGCATGTATAAATAAATAAATAAATAAATAAATAAATAAATAAATAAATAAATAAATAAATAAATAAATAAATAAATAAATAAATAAATAAATAAATAAATTAAATAAATAAATAAATAAATAAATAAATAAATAAATAAATAAATAAATAAATAAATAAATAAATAAATAAATAAATAAATAAATAAATAAATAAATAAATAAATAAATAAATAAATAAATAAATAAATAAATAAATAAATAAAATAAATGTCTTTATTGGTGGCGAGGCTCAGGCCATTTAGCCTGCTCTTCCGCCTGACCACTTTCAGAAATTATATTAAAATAGTACATAATAAAGGAAGTCGTTCAATGAAAAATACGCAAGCAATTTGGATGAAGATTCTCACATGGATGACAGGAGTGAAAGCGTGGGAGGACGAGCTTGATAGGAAATCGTAAAAGAATCGGGATGAATGGAACGGTAGAGAGAAAGGAAAGAAAAAAAAGAAAGAAAAGGAGAAAAAGAATCGGTGAAATGTTAATAAGTTCTGTTAATTGGTTCGTTGAGGTTTTGAAGAAGGTAAAATTGCGTACGTATTTTTGAATTACCCCTAGAAAAACTAGAAAGGGGGGAATCTCGTCAGCATACAAGCGAAGACACATCAAGTCAAGAGTTCAAGCCTTGAGAGAAACTGAAAGCATTGAGAGATAATGGTAAACGATTCTGCGTATATTTCATAATATTAACAATAATAATTATTATTATATTGTGACATACCGATATGTCACATGAATATAAACTAACATGTATTTGAAGACAATATGGTGGAATATGCATTAAGAAGTTTAGACGATCGAAAGGTCAGCTACATCAAAATATAACGAACGCATGGATTGGCTGGGTGAGAGAAGGACGGTCAAATGTTATGAAAAAAAAGAAGGGAGTTTAATACGAAGCTTCGAGGGGTGAATCATGCAGGAAGATTTCATTCTGACCGGCATCGCGTGTCTGAACGGATCGTAGGTCGTGAGAGGGAGCGAGTGGAGTGCAGATAGTCAGAGTCGGGTTTTCAGATCGTGAAAGTTTAAGGACAAAATAATATTGCAGATATTGCATGTGGAAGTAATATTGATGCATAAATTGGAACTTTGTCGGGAGTGGTGATTGAGTTATAGGTTTCGGGACTATGTCATAGGACGTAATCGGGACTGATAATTTTGATAGTTTGACACCATCTTGGATAGGAGCAGAAGAGGATTTCGTGGAACTTTGGACTACGGCAAGCTCGCAAGATATTTCGACTGAGAAGTCTTCGAGGGACATCAACGAAGAATAGATAAGTTAACCGCGGTATAAAACTCTAAATTCAAAGATATCTTAATAAAAGGCCTAACATCAAAATCATTTATTAAATTCACTATATTGTTTGCAAAAAGGTAACAATAAACTTTGTTAAATTTTTGTTCTTTAGAAAAGAAAGTGATCTTTCATTTAGTCAATCCAAACAGTAATGAACTAGGAATTAGAATCATTTTATTTCAGATTCCCAGCAGCGCTGTATAGTCTGCGGATCCTATAATCCATTATAAAGGTAATAAGGATTATAATATATCGTGACCCATTGACCCAGCAAGCCGGACGCTAAGATCTTTGCAAGATATTAAAGTAGAGAGAAAATTTGTATATCTCAATATCATAAAGTGTAAAACTATTTGGTTCTTAAATAAAGTTTAAAAAAAGTTTGTGCTGCACTGCAAAATCCGTGACGCGATTTCAATGTTTTTGAATTGGTGGACTTCATTCTTTTGCTTGTGGTGAGTAGCCACGGTCAGTGGGTTGAGACGAGAAAAGTTGTATTGAGATGTTAATACTAACAGGTTTTTTTCTCGTGGAACGTTTTCGATGGATAGTCAGTTGTGTCCTACCCTTCAATAATGTGTGTCTCGTACCGCACCCTAGACTCCAACGCACATCGATTTCATCTAATCAAAGGTCAATACAACGCGAAGAAACAAGGAATAATGAGGACGGAAGAGGAACAGAGCGGAATTCTATCCCTCCATCGTTTGCATCGAAAATATTAGTATAGTTTGCTGAAGAAGAACGGAACATTTACTGCTCCAAAGTAAACAGAGAACCGCCTTAGTACTTCCTATCAAGATTGGTACGCAACTGGATGATATCTATGGACAAAAGCTCTGTATCAAGAAGCAAATACATGTTCATACAAGATTTTCAAGAACGAATAACAATCCTTAAACACACGTAAAAGCTATTTTATATTATTTTTCGATTATCTTTAAAATAGCAATGAAACCAGTCTTAGTTAGATTACAATAATTGAATTTAGTGTAATGTTTTGTTGTATTGGTACCCCGTGTGCAGGGACTACAGGTGGTGTAGAGATCAAATGCGAGTATCTCATATTTGACCTCCTGGGACCGAGATACAATTCCCGGTCGTTCCATGTCAAATTTGTACAGCTGTTCTCAGACTTCTCCAGTTTCCATTGTAGAAATCCTTAGTATCCATTGTAGAAATTCATTGTAGTTATCCTACTTCTCCAGTTTCCACCATCTATCATTTTTCCATTTCACCATTCCCGTTCAAGTCTTATCATCATCATCATCATATTCCTAACCCTTCATTATATCACAATCCACCATTCATTTCAGACAAGAAGACTAGGGGCAGTGGATGGTAGTAAAGAATAATTATTTACACGGCTACACTTTATATTACTAGTATTAAACGACAGAAGTGACTGGTCACATTGGGACATACCCTGAAAAAAAAATACCTAGATTTTGATGTTTCTTTGGATTCGTGCCTCAAAATAGTTTTTTTATTACGACTATCAACGAGTACAGTGAAGTGTTGCAAACAAGATAATAATGAGGACACAGGTCTTTGTGCTATATCATTCGTGTGAATTTCATGTGCTTTTTACTGCATGGATTTTGTTTTGAATTGAAGAGTATCATAATTTTTGCGTTCATCTTCATTTCAAATTTGTCTGTATTCCTCTACTTTGTATTTTTTGCTCTGACTCTTCGAAGTGCAGATTTTGAAGAGCGAGGCTGCGGTACGTGGATGCGCTTTGTCTTGCAACAAAAGAATGTCTTTCGTCCACAGCGTCTTTCTCATATGCAGAACTTGACCAACGTTCATATGGTTTGACACTTTATGAAGAGTCACTCTTCGGTTATTCAAAATCAGGGTATGGAGTTCCTCGATATGGGGATCAGCGATGGATAAGGCTGGGCATCATGATCTTATCTCATCCTGCATGACTGTTTGATTTTGAATCGTTCAGTTCATTGGTAAGAATAAACATTTACCTCAAATTTTGCTGAAAATTTTCTTAGTTTCACCTTTTGGTACGCATTCACATAACAAACAAAAAAACGGATCATGAATGTCGATTATTTTTTATGCAAACGGAGAGTGTTTTACGTCAGAACATCTCAGGCGAACTTTAGGTGATAACGACGAAACCTATCATAAGCAAAGTAAACGGTCACCTTAAGGCTGGTAAATACATGAAGGTAAACAGTCAACCTATAGACGACTAAAATAAAAGTGCAGATGTTTATAGACTTGCCCTCATTCTTATAGCACTGGAAAATCTATCGGTTGCTTTTGAAAATTTGGAATTTTCTATCCACTTTTGTTTCTATTTGTAGGGGGGGCAAAGACAATTAGATGTAGTGGCCCATGGCAAAATGAGGACTGTGATGCAGCACACGAAATGCGCACAATGATAAAAATAATAGAAATGCTGCTTCTGGGTATAGACACGAGATGCCGTCACTTAAAGAGGATGTACGTAATCACTCAAAGCAACTTTCTAGAAAAGCATCCAAGTTTATACGCAAATCCTTGGTAATTATTCTGCAATTCTGAGATAGTACTTAAACTAGCGTTATCCTGTTTCGGGATTTTTACACTACGATATATTTAGAAATGGCCATGCGGGTAGAAACCTCTAATCTGATTTTATTTCTATTATCACAACTCCATTCGTCTTAAGAGGCTATTAAAATGCTTGTTCGAGTTTCTTTTAACATCAATATGAAGAATATGTGATAAACTTTTAAAGGTCAATAGCATTATTCAGTTTTATTTTCATTATTAATAAAGAGACAAATATGTGGATACATTTTGTTCGTACAAGCATAAAGTCACGTATCCAAACAACATATTCTGAATTTAATACAAAATAAGAAAAATGTTGAATTTATTAATAAACGAAAACACATTTGTACAATAAAGTGATAACACTAGTTTACTATGAAGTAATTCAAACATAAATTAAAATCAGCGCCTTTGATGTTTTAATTTTCCGTTTCTGACATGGTAGTCAGTGGCAAATCTAATAATTATTCCATAATTACTGAGGAAAAAAATCGTCTTCAATGACGCAGAGGTTAGCACATTGACATTCATAACCGAAGTCAACGATTTCTTCCGGGCTGAAGGGCCGTGGTCCAGTCCCTTCAGCCCGGAAGAAATCGTTGACTACAACTCCGGCCGTGAAAGCCTACATTGTTTTATTCATAATCGAAGTTCGCGACTTTAATTCCGGCTGCAAACATGGTTGTCGATGAGAATTTTCGAAGAGCGAAAATCCTTCCTTGTAATGCTAGTGGCAATGTAGCTAGTGCGCCATGTAATGCTAGCAGCATGTAAAATAACATTGGCAGATGGCAGGCAGAATTGAACACCCTCGGTTATATCCCGACTAAACGAGATATCGCGTCCTACCGATCAGTCAATTTGGACAACATTAACAGGCAGACATTGATAAAGTAACAGACTTTCACTGACGCTAAAAGGTGAGAGTCACGCCCAGACGTAACAAGGGTTGATCATGACACGCGTGTATTCAATAGATCTGCGAGACACGCTGAGAAGCCTATCTTCTTCGCAGATAGGCTTCTGGGTCGAAAATACGGTTTCAGAACACGGCCAAATTGAAAAATTAAATAATAAATGCAAAGTGAAGCCTAAATATTGCCGTCATCTCATTAAGGATATGCCACTCAAAAAGGAAGAGATTCTGCGTGTGCTATTGAGATACTTTTAAGCAGTAATGCTTAATTTGAAGCGCATTTTGTATTTTGCGAATAACAAACTCTCTAAATCATGAAGGGCATTAGAGAAAATAAATTAATATCGTATTTTAACAGGTTCACGAACAAGGAAGTGGAAGGAAAGGGAGCATGTGGAATTCGTGCGAGAGCTGCAGCAGGACAATGGGCAGAGGGGCTTTACCACAAGGGGCCGTGGAACGCGCGGCGCGAGAGGGCCGTGGAAAAGGGAGCGGTTAGGTTGCGCCTCGCCGCAGCAACTCAATTTCAAAGTTTTGGTGCTAGCAGAAGGCAGGGATGACGAGTTCAGCCAGTCGCGGGGTGCGGCGGGGTATGCGGCGGGGTATGCGGCGGGGTGCGTCGGGGTGCGTCGGGGTGCGTCGGGGTGCGTCGGGGTGCGTCGGGGTGCGTCGGGGTGCGGCGTGTGCGTCGGGGTGCGTCGGGGTGCGGCGGGGTGCGGCGGGGTGCGGCGGGGTGCGGCGGGTGCGGCGGGGTGGGCGGGTGCGGCGGGGTGCGGCGGGGTGAGGCGGGGTGAGGCGGGGTGAGGCGGGGTGGAGGGTGCGGCAGGGTGCGGCGGGGTGCGGCGTGGTGCGGCGGGGTGCGGCGGGGTGCGTCGGCGTGCGGCGGGGTGTGCGACGTGGCGGGGAGCAAGGAGAACGGTGGAGGATATTGTGGAGAGAGGAGGGGTGAGTAGAGGGGGTTTTGAATGATAGAAGGTCTCGGAGAGGGGGTGGGCAGCGAGGGATGTAGAGGCGGGAGTGGAGCGGAGCGGAGTGGGGTGGGGTGCGGGAGGTGGGAATTGGGGAGGGGCGCTAGTGGACACATAGCCCACAGACAACGGGTAGTCTCGCACAACACTTGGCGTCGTCCCTCTTTGCTCGAGTTGGCAAGAGAGGCCGACCCCGCAATCGTCGCTGGTGAATTAATTTCTCTTTTAAGTCAGCTGCAATTATCTCCCTACTATCAAGCGGAAAATGAACTCTCCGCTACCCGCTTCTTTTCTCTTGTTGATATTTTACTATAAGCCGAATGAACCGACTTGGGATTTTCCGACCTTTTATGATTTTTCTCCTCTTCACCGGGACACGCTTTCCAACTTTCGGTACTGCTAAAAAAAGTAATTATTTTATTAGGATTTATTTTCTGTTTCTTAGTAATTTTGAATCTTCCACGGAAAATGTCATTTATGGTCCCCTAGAAACAGAGAGAGGTCATTATAGATTTTCCAGTTGCTCATTATTGTTTCCAAATTCTTTTGTAAGTTTTTACGTCACGTTTGTAGAACCAGAACATTTATGGTTCTAAAAGATCTGCTCATGTTGACTTTGATTTCGTGTATGGTTACAATACACAATCATTAATTAAGGCACGAGTTATAAGGGAAATAAATCGTGTGGTGAAAAAGTAAAAGATGAAATAATAAAGGTATACACGAAAATGTCAATATGTCATTTGCTGTTATATATGATCAGAAGAAAAAGGAGAGCAGTGAACAAGTTTGGAAGTGAAGTGAAATAAATGCATACGAGACGGATAAATACAAAGAAAAGAAAGAACAGGATGAGCATGAATGGATGTAAATGTGCACAAAAATAGAAAACTAAAGCATGGTAAAGAGTTTTAAAATGAGGGATGACAGGATTAAGTAAAATGATAAATAATAGTTACTAAGAAATACCAGATACTGACAAATGTGATTTTGCAGATGCTAGAGAAGAAGACAGACATCACCTGTGTATATTGTGTGTTCGTAATAACTTTCCAACGCAAAGCGGAAGGTAGTATCTCACTATTAATTTTAGTTACGAAATATTCAGTTCGCGGATTCGTTGTAAAAATAGAAGAGTGGAAACTCATTGCTAGACAACCAAACGTAGATTACAAAAGCGACCTGTACCAAGCGTTATTATAAAGGCGTAGTCTGTCAGAATACGTTGGGTAAAAATAAATAAAGTCATTTTTACAATGAAACACTCAATTTAATGGATTAAAAATGTATAACATGGAGTTACAAAATACATTTTGCCGGCCCTACGGCCAAGATCGCTAAGGCAGTGGTGTCATAGTGATCGCGGAGCGAAGGGTCCCGTGTTCAAGTTCTGACTCGGGTATGGTTGTATTTGTGGTGGTCCTTTCACCCCTTATCATCACCATTTCGTTTAATCTTCCTAGTTACCATAACGTTAACTCCAATAGTGGTCGCTAATGACCTAGATGTTCATTCGACCTTAAATACAAAAATACATTTTAAAGGTTTTTATAGATACACATTAATAACACTTATTTGGTGCTGTCCACACATGGCTTTTGAGAAGCGTCCGCAGTAGTACCTCGACATGCAACCTTTGTTATGAACGCCTCCGTCCCATTATGATCGCTAAATGTTCAGAGCAACACTTAAATATTACAAGACGAGATTACAAAAGGTATTCATTATTCATTTCGGTATTCACTATTAACCATATTAGGCAATATCGCGCCAAAAAACTGACGTAATTACAAACGCGTAGTCTACAGGACGACTGGTGTTGGCGTACACAGGAAACGGCGTGCACCGAAAATAGGCACGCGCACAACGTTACGTGTATTTCACTGGCTAGTCACACAACTAAGGTACACAGAGTTTCAGAACCGGGGAGTCAGGGGAAGGGGTGGGGAAACCTTTCGGTACTAATTGCGTCGTCTGACAGACTGTAATCTACGATTAAACATACGAAGGCGATCCTCGAAATGCAGACATTATTTTGTACATTCTGTTGTCTTTAAAAGTCGTTTTCAATTTTCTAGTTTCAGAATGTGCTTGTCAGCTTGCTGTTCACCTCAGTATTCCTCAAAATTATACGAGAGCGAATGACCTCCTCGTACATTGCTTTGTTATCTACAGATCACATCACACACTGACAGGATATATTAATAAGAGAATATTGAGTGCCTGGCATTAAAGAAACATTCTTCATTGATGTAACAAAAGAATTCAATTATCAATGAAAATGAAGCGAATTGAAAGGGAGTTTATTGCAGATGTTAAGGTAATGTAGGCGAAAATTTCTTCGCATAAGATGTGCACTTGTATATAAATGTTCCAACATTACTCGGAAACGCCTGGAGCAATTTCAATCAAGTTTAGTACATTTCGTAAGCTTTACCAACCGAAAAAAACAAAACTTGAATGTACGTAAGAGGAAAGGAGGCAGACGTAGGCAACGTTGAAATAAAATGAGTATGCAGCCCGCAATGCGAGGTGGTGGAGGCGTTACGGAGCCAGGCGTGGAGCGGGAACTCGCAGAGCAGGGGAGAGGACGGGCCGGGGGCAGCGAGGGGGTGGCGTGGGTGTTGCGTGGGTGTGGCGTGGGTGTGGCGTGGGTGTGGCGTGGGGGTGGCGTGGGTGTGGCGTGGTGTGGCGGGTGTGGCGTGGTGTGGCGTGGGTGTGGCGTGGTGGCGTGGTGTGGCGTGGTGTGGCGTGGTGGCGTGGTGCGGCGTGGGTGTGGCGTGGGTGGCGTGGGTGTGGTGTGTGGGTGTGGCGTGGGTGTGGCGGGTGTGGCGTGGGTGTGGCGTGGGTGTGGCGTGGTGGCGTGGTGTGGTGTGGGTATGGCGTGGATGTGGCGTGGATGTGGCGTGGTGTGGCGTGGGTGTGGCGTGGGTGTGGCGTGGGTGGCGTGGGTGTGGCGTGGGTGTGGCGTGGGTGTGGCGTGGGGGTGGCGTGGGGGTGGCGTGGGGGAAGTGGGGGGCGTGGGGGCGTGGGGGCGTGGGGGTGTGGGGGTGGCGTGGGAGGTGGCGTGGGGGTGGCGTGGGGTTGTTGGGGGCGGTGACGTGGGTGTGTCAATGTGGCGGGGCGGGCGTGGCGAGCGCGCTAAGAAGGCAGGAGAGCGGGTGTCGTCTAATAGTTTGTGATATACCTACCCGGAGAACTCCGGGTAATGAGCTAGGAAACGATAAAATACGGTTCTGGAAGTTGCTCTGCCCTTCGGAATCGTTGGTCGCGTGGAGTACCTGTTGTGAGATTGCTTAACCTGAGCTGTGCGAAAGTTCCCACTCAAGCGAAGGGGACAGTACCTACGAGTAAGTTGGCGACAACAGCATGGAACAAACGAAGCAGAAGTTAGCGGTGGCCGGATGCAGGCGGGAAGGGATACAAAACTGTGGGAAGGGGAGTTAGCGGGGGTGAGGAGACCGGGAGATGTCAAGGTCAGGTTGAGATTCTAATCAGAAAGAAAGAAGGTAAGACCCCGCAGATACTGCGGGTGGAGTGGGGAGAATGTAGGGGAAAAGTCGAGACAGGGATGACAGAAGAAAATATGCGGAAGGAATTGGTAAGTTGGCGGGGTAGGTTGGGGAATGGGACGGGGAAGAAAGGAGGAGGCAAAGAGATGAAAGAGGAAGCGGGGCAGGAGTTAGAGAGGTGGTTGAAGGAAGCGATGGGGTAGAAGAGATGAAGGAGAAGATTGTAGTGGTAGAAGATGGCGAAAAGCGAGAGAGATGAAGAGAGAGGCGGGTAGGAAGCTGGGTGGACACAAAGAAGGAGGAGGATAGGGAGTAGGAAGAGGGGACGGCGGTGGCGGTGGCGGTGGCGTGGGTAAGGACGGGGTCCGGGCCAGTAGGGTTGGCAGTGGTGGGGGGCGTTGGCGGTGTAGGTAGCTAAAGGTACACATCCCACGAAGCACGTCACCTCAAGAGCTGCTTTGCTCTTTGCTCTCTGCAGCGGCCTCAGCTCACCAACCCCCGTTTGTGTATAGAGAGAGGGGGGTGCACCCATTTGTGGCTACTTGGGAGGAACGCACAATTCGGCGAGTCGCGAGAGCGAGGGGAAGTTGATTTGAGAGTTTGTATGTGGAACTTTCTGTACATACGAGTTTACTGGAAATCCGTTTGACGACATAACTTGTGTTAGATTACGGAAAATGAACTGAGGGTGCAGTGTGACGGGCTGTGGTGAACATGAGACATACATGCCCACAAACTAGTTAACTTTTTATTATAATTACGTAGGTAAAACATAATATATGGTCTGAGCGATAACATGTATTTAACTTGATATTGAAATAACCATTATTACAAAACTAAGTTTCATTCGTAGCTTTTATTGTCTACTAATTGGAGAAGTTAGTTTAAATTGCTTTTACAAAGAACAAAGAAAATAAATGTTAATTGACTTCCACTATACATTTATTGGGCTATATAATCAAGCTATATTGACAAACTCATAATTGTAAGGCATTTTTGGGAATAAAATATTTATTTTGAAAATTAGGTTCTGTGATCATCTGAGAAGTGAGTTACCTGGATTTCTAGACGTTGTCTATATTGAATCTCATGATCCGGTTCCCATGTTTTTTATTAAATGTACATGTTAATAAAAAATTCACTGTCTTAGCAACCTCTTTGAAAATTACAAGTGTGTAAAGTAACGAGTATATAATTCGTATATAAAGAGGTATTGTTGTGAGGGAGTTGTGAGGGTGTTGTGAAGGAGTTGTGAATTGAAAGAATTCACTGGTAATTAACTCCGTTAATTGTAGAAGAAAGGAAATAAAATGATTCGCAAAGTAAATTTCTAGCATCCAAAATGCACATTTTCTGTTTTGTAATCACTTTTTGAATCAAGGTCATCTTTCAGAATGGTGGTCATTAACCTTAAAAAAACAAAATCTCTGAGATGAAATTACCTATCAGTGTGATATAGACTGTATTATTTGGAATAATATAATGTATTATCTTGACGCTATAAATATATCCCAACCTTTTCATTAAAGAAAAAGACATATCCCTTTTTTTTGCCAGAAAATTGAAAAGAAAATCCCTACATAAATATCCCTACCGCAGAATACTCACACCACCAAGTCCGAATAAAAGAAATCATGAAATTTTAAAATTCACGCGTGGTTTCAGGTGATTAATATATCCCCTGCGCAATATTTTCGGGTATCACTTACTTCCGTCGGTGTCGAGCAGATATTGCCGCAACTTTAGAAAGATTCGTCACCGCGTCTGCTCCGATATTATTCGCCTCCTCCCGGCTTCCGAGGGGGATAATAAATCGTAGAAATTCATAACTCGACAGAGCCTTTTTTTACGTCCTCTTTTTTTCTTCTTCCCGCCCCTCTCCGCTCCTCCGCCAGCCGCGGGGAGGGGGGAGGGAGTCCAGACCACGCACGCAGTCACCGCCTCCGCCCTTAAGGGGCTCCGGAAGGGTAAAAAATCATGAAATTTTCGATTTTCAGTTTTTGGTTGCATATTAATATTTAAAATCTCCTCTTTAATTTGATATATAATTTATGCACCTTTGCGGCGTCTAAAGTATTCAAACTTACTTTTAAGATTAGGGGGCGTGGCCTCTTCGGTGAGTTGCGGCATCTTTCAACTGTGATGTCCGTATCAATGCGAATTTTTAATTTTTTTTTAATAACGCGGTAAAATTCTGTGTCGAATTCCGAAGTTGGCGACACTTGTACGAATTTTATGAAGAAATTTTTTAAGTGGACCCTGATGATCCAAGTTATAATGCTGGAATGCACTAGAAACTTTGATTGCTGTTTTCTGTAAGTTTACATTTTCAATTATACTTGTTTCTTTTTCTCTAAAACTACTAGACAAAATTGAATGAAATTTTAACAGATCTTAGAGTGTACTATTATACACATTTTAACACGGGGATTTTGCAATAACTTTCCTAGGTAAAGATTTATAAGTAGAAAAGTGCAAAAAAGTGTGCAAAAAATACAAGCAATTATTAAATATTTTTTTTCTAAAAAACCAAAAATAATTATTGTAAATCCCTCTGTTAAAATGCAAAAATAGGCCTAAAGTTTTACCTCTATTTTTTTAATGTCGTTATCATGAATAGTTTCTGAGAAAAAGAAAAGTGAAATCTGTAAAATTAACATGGGAGGTATAGGGCCTTCCGGAGCCCCTTAAGAGATTTGCCGGAAATAATTAGACGCCACTCACGAACGATACCACGCACTTCCAAGTTCGCACGTACAGGCTATGGCGCGGAGGAGGAGCAGGCCAGTGCACCCTCCCCCGCCGCTCCTCACGCTTGATAAATCATCCTCCGCCCGGACAACTAGGAGAGAATACGCATTCGTATGCTATTTACGTAGTCACGCGTCAGTTGAGTTTATATACGATGCATCTGTTGGCCCGGCCCCTTGCCTGCCGTCGCCAGTGGTGACAAACGTGAATTCGTTCGTTTTTCTTCCCGTCCGTTCCCTCCCGGGAGAGATCGCCAAAGGCACCGCTTTCTGCCCGCCCCTTCGAGACGAGCGAAATAATGAAAATGGCTATAGCGGCGTGATTTATGTAATGGTGGTTTTGGAAGATGTGTGGTTTCAACCTGATAGATTAGTGCGAATGGCGCGACGCAAGCACAAGAACGTCCCAGCTGCTAAGACGCACGTTTGATAATGTGAAAATAAGGGTTAAGCAGACAGCCTCGTGATTTATACGTCGGCAACTTCAGTGAGAAAAATTGCGCGTCTTGCGTTTGTGCGTTGAAAGAGAAAGTTTCTTACTGGATTTGATGGAGAGAAGAGAAACTTGAAATTGTTCAAGTTCACTGCTCTCTCTTCGGGCGACTTTGCTTTTCGTAGTTTGACAGAGATTGGATTTTCATGGCACCGACAGGAACGTTTTACCAGCTCAAAGTAAATATTAGAAGGCAAGCAAAATTGACTTTCTGAAATCTTGCTGTATGAAAGTAGCCGTTACACAGGGATAATATTTTTCCGTGATGTATATTCATGTAGGTCGAGTTTATATAAGAAATACTGCATCTATCCTCTTAAAAACATTGAAATAATTGCCTTCTTAGTAAAATTAGAATAATTGCTAATCTTAGTAAAATTTTTAATTCACTTTTTTAAATGTTCGAAATAGTTGTTTTTTTAATTTTTTTCGCTAATTCTTTTTCTGTTTTCGTTGTGGAAATTCAGAAACGTCACTAAACCAATAAAAATGCAATCTAGAGTAAATTTTCGGGATTTGGTGTCGTCTAACATTCAAAATTAGATACGTTTTCTAGGGTTTTCTGAAATAGATTTTGTGATAGCTTTCACAATTTGTTTGAATAATAAAACCCCACAAGAAACATTGAACATCCCTTGTTAGCCCTTACCAGTCCACGTTACGCAACAGTGCCTACTGTTCTCTTCTCACCTCCTCCCCATTCCGTCGCCGACCGCCGCACAGTGCACTTCGCTCCGCAGCCTTATCAGCTGACTTCGTTCTGCGCGGACAGCGGTCTACGTCTTGGACAGTGCTTGTTCTATGTTATCTGTGTTCAGTGTTACAAACCAAAGTGAATTTACAGAAGTAAACCACCCGAAGAATAGGGCTAACGTGTGACTTAGGTCTACGTTGGCCCCTGGCAGTGCGTTGTGGCGACTTCGCACAGCAAGGTTACCTGTGTAACCAAATCATGGACACATCCTTCACCCAGTTATCGGAGGCAGTGGCCTCCGCTCTTCACACCCTCAACGGCGCTCAGCATCAGTGGTATCCGCAACATGAACAACTCCATTCCCAACAATACCTACAACATAACCAGCAGCAGCAGCAGCTTCAACAGAACTTTCGTATTTACGATCAACAGCAACATCACCTGCCGCAGCAACAACCGACGCCTATTCATCACTATCAAATGCCGTCACCAAGTAAGTCCAACCATCTGAACTATATAAATTTGCCACAGCACAACGTAGCTAATGTCGCAAATGACTCAAATTTTCAAACAACGAATGAACTTAACTCTTTAAAAAGGAAAAGGATCGATAATAATAATGCTGAACCTTCTAGTGTTCAAATAAATGTTCCAACGGGAAACAGATTTGACCCGCTAGCCTCTTTACCTGACGACCAACCTAACCCGGAAGAAGAAATTCAACAACCGAGTAAGGAATCTAAACCGCCCCCTGTTTTCATACACAACATCAACCCACCAGACTTTAAATCGTTGATCAACAATATTCAAAATACGTGTGAAAACCATTTCTCTACCTCGTCTCGCGGGCAAGTTGTAAAAGTCAACACAACTACAAGCAGTGACTTCCGGAAAATAGTTTCCTTCCTTAATGAACAGAAAGCAGAGTATCACACCTATAGTGATCCAAAGTCCAGAAATAAAAGCGCGATAATAAGAGGAATTCACACGTCCTTCACAGACGCAGAAATTTATTCCGCTCTTGTTGAAAAAGGCATAACACCTGCCAAAGTTTCAAGATTATATAAGTCCGACCGCTCCCCTATGCCATTGTGCGCGGTAGAAATAACTTCAGATAGTGATTTTGAAAAGCTCTTCAAAACTGAACTCCTACTCCACTGTGTTGTAAAAGTTGAACTCAGAAAGAAAAAACAAACTATAGTGCAATGCAAAAACTGTCAAGACTTCAACCACACCCGCAACTACTGTAAAAAACAGACTAAATGTGTAAAATGTGGTGAATCTCATCCTTCTAGCAACTGCACACTTGCACTTAATGCATTATTAACTTGCGCAAACTGCGGAGGAAACCACCTTGCCTCCGATAAGAGATGTAGTTACTTTCAAAAAAGACAAAATTCCTTCTATAAACTCCGATCACCCCCACCCAACCAGAATATCCATTTATTATCTCAAATGAACTCACAGTACAATCCAGGCCTAAACCTGCCCAACCCCCCGCAACAATGTCCTCCCATATCATCAACTTCAGAATTCCCACACCTCCCAAAAGTCTCCCCTCCCCCAAACTTCGGCTACTTCTCCCCAAATCATAATCACCAAAATCAGTTTCTTGCAAATATAGTAAACCAAATTATTTCTGCCTTAATACCACAAATTCAGAACCTCATAGTAGCAGCCCTCACTCCCATCATCCTTAATGGCACGCGCTAATTTTAATAATCTAAACTTGCTTAATTGGAATGCAAACGGTATAATAAACAAAAGACTCTTCCTATCTCATATTCTACAAGAATATAAAATAGATATAGCAATTCTAACTGAAACACATCTTCAGCCTTTGGCAAAATTTTCAATCCCAGGATTTAATATCTATAGATCGGATAGACCCTCTAACAGAGGTGCTGGTGGAGTAGCAATCCTTATCCGTAAACCTATTAAACATAACCCCCTACCCCCTTTCATCACACCGGGACTAGAGAACACTGCAATTTCTCTTTTACAAAGTCCTGGACCAGACATCACCATAATTGCTATATACAAGCCTCCAAACATTCCAATAAATCCCAACCACCTATCAATGCTTTTCTCTTCCCCTACCCCAATTTTAGCTATTGGTGATTGGAATGCCAAACACACATCCTGGGGCTGTAGAACAACCTCTCCTAATGGCGCTCGACTGTTCACTTATTGTAACAGTAACCAAATCAACATAGCAGCTCCTACTGAACCAACTCACTTCCCGTTCAATAGTTCCATTCCTCCTGATATATTAGACATTATTCTAACCAAGTCCTTCTCGAAACCTATTTTCCAGCAGCCAATTGCTGAATCTGACTCAGACCACTGTCCTGTACTAATCTCCTTACACTCACCCCCCCTCCTGACAGTTTATCAGCCCAAACTCCTCCAAGGACCTATTAACTGGAATATGTTCAATAATTACCTCAACTCCTACCTACCTACGCCATCTTTCCATAAATCTCCCTTAGAAATAGATAATGCCATCAACATCCTCACTGAGTCCATCCAATCTGCCATTCGATCTGCATCTTGTCCTCCTACTTACAAACCAAAAATTCCCTATCAATTAATGATCCCGAATCATATTCGAAAATTAATTTCCGAAAAAAGAAAAGCACGAAGGAACTGGCAAGAATATCGCCTGCCTTATCTCAAATCAATTTTAAATAAAAAAACTCGTGAAGTTCAAGAAGCGCTTGCAAACCAAAGAAATGCTTGCTTTCAGTCCCAGCTAGCTAAATTAACTCCTAACTCCGAAAACCTATGGCGAATAACAAAAACCCTCACGCATACTCACTCTTCAATTCCCGCCTTGAAAACCGGTTCTACAACAGCAATAACCGAGCGTGAAAAAACCTCACTTCTAGCTCTTCACTTCTCAGAAATATTCTCGCCTAACTCCGCCAAAAATACAGCTTTTAACAGCCAAATAGAAAACTTCATGTATCTGCCAGTATCCTCGGTTCCTCAGCCCACCAAATATATTAGCCCAGCAAATATTCAAGCAGTATTAAAATCACTTAAGAATAAAAAATCGTCTGGCCACGATCAAATTCCCAATATTATACTAAAACATCTCCCGCGAAGATCCATCGCTTTCTTAACCTCCATTCTAAACGGTTGCCTTCGATTAGGGTACTACCCTCTTGCCTGGAAACATTCAATTGTCATCCCCATTCTCAAACAAAATAAACCACCCTCTAGTCCAAACAGTTAAAGACCCGTAAGTTTATTGCCAACCTTCTCAAAACTCTTCGAAAAGCTCATCCTTATTGGCATCAATAAATTCTTAGAAGAAACAAAAATTATCCCCAAAGTGCAATTTGGTTTTCACCCCCATTTTGCCACCACCCACCAGCTATTACGCGTTTCAGAATCAAAAGCCCAATCATTTGAAGAAAAAAAAGATACCACCGCTGTCTTCTTGGACTAGTCACAAGCGTTCGACCGTGTATGGCATGAGGGTCTTCTATATAAGCTTAGAAAAATTGGTATTCCTGACTATCTTTACTATATTATAAAGGATTTTCTCAGCAATAGATCCTTTTCTGTAAAAATCAATAGCGCGGAATCCCAACGCTTCAATATCAATGCTGGGGTACCACAAGGCTCCCCACTTTCTCCTACTCTTTTCAATATTTTCACATCAGATACCCCTCAGTCCAACGACACCTGCACAGCTTTATATGCGGACGATACCGTATTATTTACTTCCAATTCCAATCTATCAGATGCCATTTCAGTCACACAAAGAGCTCTAGAACTCTTTTGCAAATGGTCAGAGAACTGGAGACTAAACTTGAACACTTCAAAATGTGAAGCAAAAATATTCGCCCTAAAACGCATCCCTGACATACCTCCACTAAAAATATCCAATAGTCCCATCTCCTGGACACCCAAAAACAAGCATATCAAATACCTAGGAGTACTATTAGACACGCGACTGACTTGGAAACCTCACATCCTCTCTCGCCTAAATCTAGCCTATGCCACTCTCCGTAAACTATACCCGATGATAAATAGAAAGTCCTCCCTTCACACAAAAACCTCACTATATCTTCACAAAGCCCTACTTCTACCTTCTCTAACTTACGCTTGCCCCGTATGGGGAGGCGCTGCGTGCTCATCTATCAAACACCTACAAACCTTCCAAAATAGAGTCTTAAGAATAGCGGTAAATGCGCCGTGGTATATCTCAAATAACCAACTCCATAAAGACCTCAATTTCCCAACAATCTCCCTCCCAACATATTTCCAGAATCTCAGATAGGTTTTACTCAAAACTATCTAATTTTCCAGCCCAGAACATTTTTCATCTAGGTAAAAATTCTGACCCCCTACAAACAAGAATCCGCTCCAGACTTCCCAAGGACAAATTCCGCCCACCTTAAATCAATTCCATTACTCCCCACATCCCCTACAATCAACATGTAATAAAGTGTCTAAACAAATAAAATTAAAATTAAAATAAAAATAATTAAAAAAAAAGATTCCAATCACGCAGTGCTAGATGGTTGAAGAGGATCCCAGAGGGGACATCCTCCTTATTTGTAATAAGTTAATCATAGTATATGTACTATGTGTAATACTCTTTTGTAACTGTTCTGTAAAGTGGTTAATCCACTGTACCAGAAAAAAAGAAAAAAAAAAAAAAA
>BLKR01005244.1:0-85363 GCA_011170035.1 Teleogryllus occipitalis
AAAACTACCGTCCTGTGATAAATTTTTATTGCGATTACAATGGTATAGACCATTTTTCCATTTAAGGCATTGTATTTCGTAAATTTCATAAAAATGGCAAAAATTTTTTCTCAAAATCGCAAAAATAGAGCAGAATTCTTATAATCTCCAATGCAAAAATCAGCGCTCTAGAACGCATATTAAAGGCGCTAGAGCCAATTAAAGATGTTAAAATTTTATTGATGTCAGAAATATCTAAAAACTACCGTCCTGGGATAAATTTTTCTTGCGATTACAATGGTATAGACCATTTTTCCATTTAAGGCTTTGTATTTCGTAAATTTCATAAAAATGGCAAAAATTTTTTCTCAAAACCGCCAAAATAGAGCAGAATTCTGGTAATCTCCAATGCAAAAATCAGCGCTCTAGAACGCATATTAAAGGCGCTAGAGCCAGTTAAAGATGTGAAAATTTAACTGATGTCAGAAATTTCTAAAAACTACGGTCCTGGGATAAATTTTTATTGCGATTACAATGGTATAGACCATTTTTCAATTTAAGGATTTGTATTTCGTAATTTTCATAAAAATGGCAAAAATTTTTTCTCAAAACCGCAAAAATAGAGCAGAATTCTGGAAATCTCCAATGCAAAAATCAGCGCTCTAGAACGCATATTAAAGGCGCTAGAGCCAGTTAAAGATGTGAAAATTTAACTGATGTCAGAAATTTCTTAAAACTACCGTCCTGGGATAAATTTTTCTTGCGATTACAATGGTATAGACAATTTTTCCATTTAAGGCTTTGTATTTCGTAAATTTCTTAAAAATGGCAAAAACTTTTTCTCAAAACCGCAAAAATAGAGCAGAATTCTGGTAATCTCCAATGCAAAAATCAGCGCTCTAGAACGCATATTTATAGGCGCTAGAGCCAGTTAAAGATGTGAAAATATAACATGTCAGAAATTTCTAAAAACTACCGTCCTGGGATAAATTTTTATTGCGATTACAATTTTTCCATTTAAGGCTTTGTATTACGTAAATTTCATAAAAATGGCAAAAATTTTTTCTCAAAACCGCAAAAATAGAGCAGAATTCTGGTAATCTCCAATGCAAAAATCAGCGCTCTAGAACGCATATTAAAGGCGCTAGAGCCAGTTAAAGATGTGAAAATTTAACTGATATCAGAAATTTCTAAAAACTACCGTCCTGGGATAAATTTTTATTGCGATTACAATGGTATAGACCATTTTTCCGTTTAAGGCTTTGTATTTCGTAAATTTCATAAAAATGGCAAAAATTTTTTCTCAAAACCGCAAAAATAGGGCAGAATTCTGGTAATCTCCAATGCAAAAATCAGCGCTCTAGAACGCATATTAAAGTCGCTAGAGCCAGTTAATAATGTGAAAATTTAAATGATGTCAGAAATTTCTAAAAACTACCGTCCTGGGATAAATTTTTATTGCGATTACAATGGTATAGACCATTTTTTCATTTAAGGCTTTGTATTTCGTAATTTTCACTAAAAATGGCAAAATTTTTCTCAAAACCGCAAAAATAGATCAAATTCTGGTAATCTCCCTGCAGGAATCAGCGCTCTAGGACGCATATTTAAGGCGCTAAGGGCAGTTAACGATGTAAAAATTTAATTGATGTCAGAAAAATTCTAAAATTCCGTCCTGGGATAAATTTTATTGCGATTACAATGGTATAGACCATTTTTTCCATTTTAAGGCTTAGTATTTTATCAATTTATTAAAATGGCAAATTTCTTCTCAAAACCGCAAAAACAGAGCAGAATTCTGGTAATCTCCCCTGCAAAAATCAGCGCTCTAGGACGCATATTTAAGACGCTAGAGCCAGTTAAAGATGTGAAAATTTAATTGATGACAGAAATTTCGAAAAAATTCCGTCTAGGGATAAATATTTATTTCGATTACAATGGTATAGACCATTTTTCCATTTAAGGCTTTATATTTCGTAAATTTCATAAAAATGGCAAAAATTTTTTCTCAAAACCGCAAAAATAGAGCAGAATTCTGGTAATCTCCAATGCAAAAATCAGCGCTCTAGAACGCATATTAAAGGCGCTAGAGCCAGTTAAAGATGTGAAAATTTAACTGATGTCAGAAATTTCTAAAAACTACGGTCCTGGGATAAATTTTTATTGCGATTACAATGGTATAGACCATTTTTCAATTTAAGGATTTGTATTTCGTAATTTTCATAAAAATGGCAAAAATTTTTTCTCAAAACCGCAAAAATAGAGCAGAATTCTGGAAATCTCCAATGCAAAAATCAGCGCTCTAGAACGCATATTAAAGGCGCTAGAGCCAGTTAAAGATGTGAAAATTTAACTGATGTCAGAAATTTCTTAAAACTACCGTCCTGGGATAAATTTTTCTTGCGATTACAATGGTATAGACCATTTTTCCATTTAAGGCTTTGTATTTCGTAAATTTCATAAAAATGGCAAAAATTTTTTCTCAAAACCGCAAAAAATAGAGCAGAATTCTGGTAATCTCCAATGCAAAATTCAGCGCTCTAGAACGCATATTAAAGGCGCTAGAGCCAGTCAAAGATGTGAAAATATAACATGTCAGAAATTTCTAAAAACTACCGTCCTGGGATAAATTTTTATTGCGATTACAATGGTATAGACCATTTTTCCATTTAAGGCTATGTATTTCGTAAATTTCATAAAATTGCAAAAATTTTTTCTCAAAACCCCAAAAATAGAGCAGAATTCTGGTAATCTCCAATGCAAAAATCAGCGCTCTAGAACGCATATTAAAGGCGCTAGAGCCAGTTAAAGATGTGAAAATTTAACTGATGTCAGAAATTTCTAAAAAATACCGTCCTGGGATAAATTTTTTTTGCGATTACAATGGTATAGACCATTTCTTCATTTAAGGATTTGTATTTCGTAAATTTCATAAAAATGGCAAAAATTTTTTCTTAAAACCGCAAAAATAGAGCAGAATTCTGGTAATCTCCAATGCAAAAATCAGCGCTCTAGAACGCATATTAAAGGCGCTGGAGCCAGTTAAAGATGTGAAAATTTAACTGATGTCAGAAATTTCTAAAAACTACCGTCCTGGGATAAATTTTAATTGCGATTACAATGGTATAGACCATTTTTCCATTTAAGGCTTTGTATTTCGTAAATTTCATAAAAATGGCAAAAATTTTTTCTCAAAACCGCAAAAATAGAGCAGAATTCTGGTAATCTCCCATAGAAAAATCAGCGCTCTAGGACGCATATTTAAGGCGCTAATGCCAGTTAAAGATGTAAAAAGTTAATTGATGTCAGAAATTTTTAAAAACTTCCGTCCTGGGATAAATTTTTATTGCGATTACAATGGTATAGACCATTTTTCTATTTAGGGCTCTGTATTTCGTAAATTTAATAAATATTGCAAAAATTTTTTCTCAAAACCGCAAAAATAGAGCAGAATTCTGGTAATCTCCCTTGCAAATATCAGCGCTCTAGGACGCATATATAAGGCGCTAGAGCCAGTTAACGATGTAAAAATTTAATTGATGTCAGAAATGTCGAAAAACTTCCGTCCTGGGATAAAGTTTTATTGCGATTACAATGGTATAGACCATTTTTCCATTTTAGCCTTGTATTTCGTAAATTTCATAAAAATGGCAAAAATTTTTTCCCAAAACCGCAAAAATTGAGCAGAATTCTGGTTATCTCCCATAGAAAAATCAGCGCCCTAGGACGCATATATAAGGCGCTAGATCCAGTTAAAGATGTAAAAATTTAATTGATGTCAGAAATTTCTAAAAACTTCCGTCCTGGGATAAATTTTTATTGCGATAACAATGGTCTAGACCATTTTTCCATTTAAGGCTTTGTATTTCTTAAATTTCATAAAAATGGCAAAAATTTTTTCTCAAAACCGTAAAAAAAGAGCAGAATTCTGGTAATCTCCCCTGCAAAAATCAGCGCTCTCGGACGCGTATATAAGGCGCTAGAGCCAGTTAACAATGTGAAAATTTAATTGATGTCAGAAATTTCTAAAAAATTCCGTCCTGGGATAAATTTTTATTGCGATTACAATGGTATAGACCATTTTTCCATTTAAGGCTTTGTATTTCGTAAATTTCATAAAAAGAGCAAAAATTTTTTCTCAAAACCGCAAAAATAGAGCAGAATTCTGGTAATCTCTTATAGAAAAATCAGCGCTCTAGGACGCATATATAAGGCGCTAATGCCAGTTAAAGATGTAAAAATTTAATTGATGTCAGAAATTTTTAAAAACTTCCGTCCTGGGATAAAGTTTTATTGCGATTACAATGGTATAGACCATTTTTCTTTTTAGGGCTTTGTATTTCGTAAATTTAATAAATATGGCAAAAATTTTTTCTCAAAACCGCAAAAATAGAGCAGAATTCTGGTAATCTCCCCTGCAAAAATCAGCGCTCTAGGACGCATATTTAAGGCGCTAGAGTTAGTTAAAGATGTGAAAATTTAATTGATGTCAGAAATTTCTAAAAACTTCCGTCCTGGGATAAATTTTTATTGCGATTACAATGGTATAGACCATTTTTCCATTTAAAGCTTTGTATTTCGTAAATTTCATGAAAATGGCAAACATTTTTTCTCAAAACCGCAAAAATAGAGCAGAATTCTGGTAATCTCCCCTGCAAAAATCAAAGCTCCAGGACGCATATTAAGGGCGCTAGAGCCAGTTAAAGATGTGAAAATTTAATTGATGTGAGAAATTTCTAAAAACTTCCGTCTTGGGATAAATTTTTATTGCGATTACAATGGTATAGACCATTTTTCCATTTAAGGCTTTGTAAAATTTTCTGGCAAAAATTTTTTCTCAAAACCGCAAAAATAGAGCAGAATTCTGGTAATCTCCCATAGATAAATTAGCGCTCTAGGACGCATATATAAGGCGCTAGATTTAGTTGAAGATGTAAAAATTTAATTGATGTCAGAAATTTCTAAAAACTTCCGTCCTGGGATAAATTTTTCTTGCGATTACAATGGTATAGACCATTTTTCCATTTAAGGCTTTGTATTTCGTAAATTTCATTAAAATGGCCAAAAATTTTTCTCAAAACCGCAAAAATAGATCAGAATTCTGGTAATCTCCCCTGCAGGAATCAGCGCTCTAGGACGCATATTTAAGGCGCTAGAGGCAGTTAACGATGTAAAAATTTAATTGATGTCAGAAAATTCTAAAAAATTCCGTCCTGGGATAAATTTTTATTGCGATTACAATGGTATAGACCATTTTTCCATTTAAGGCTTAGTATTTCATAAATTTATTAAAAATGGCAAAATTTTTTTCTCAAAACCGCAAAAATAGATCAGAATTCTGGTAATCTCCCATGCAAAAATCAGCGGTCTAGGACGCATATTTAAGGCGCTAGAGCCAGTTAAAGATGTGAAAATTTAATTGATGTCAGAAATTTCTTAAAACCTCCGTCCTGGGATAAATTTTAATTGCGATTACAATGGTATAGACCATTTTTCCATTTAAGGCTTTGTATTTCGTAAATTTCATAAAAATGGCAAAAAATTTTTCCCAAAACCGCAAAAATAGAGCAGAATTCTGGTAATCTCCCATAGAAAAATCAGCGCTCTAGGACGCATATATAAGGCGCTTGAGCCAGTTAAAGATGTGAAAATTTAATTGATGTCAGAAATTTCTAAAAACTTCCGTCCTGGGATAAATTTTTATTGCGATTACAATGGTATAGAACATTTTTCCATTTAAGGCTTTGTATTTCGTAATTTTCATAAAAATGGCAAAAAATTTTTCTCAAAACCGCATCAATAGAGCAGAATTCTGGTAATCTCCCATAGAAAAATCATCGCTCTAGGACGCATATTTAAGGCGCTAGAGCCAGTTAAAGATGTGAAAGTTTAATTGATGTCAGAAATTTCTAAAAACTTCCGTCCTGGGATAAATTTTTATTGCGATTACAATGGTATAGACCATTTTTCCATTGAAGGCTTTGTATTTCGTAAATTTCATAAAAAAGGCAAAAATTTTTTCTCAAAACCACAAAAATAGAGCAGAATTCTGGTAATCTCCCATAGAAAAATCATCGCTCTAGGACGCATATATAAGGCGCTAGAGCCAGTTCAAGATGTGAAAATTTAATTGATGTCAGAAATTTCTAAAAACTTCCGTCCTCGGATAAAGTTTTATTGCGATTACAATGGTATAGACCATTTTTCGATTTAAGTCTTTGTATTTCGTAAATTTCATAAAAATGGCAAAAATGTTTTCTCAAAACCGCAAAAATAGATCAGAATTCTGGTAATCTCCCCTGCAAAAATCAGCGTTTTAGGACGCATATTTAAGGCGCTAGAGCCAGTTAACGACGTGAAAATTTAATTGATGTCAGAAATATCTAAAAACTTCCGTCCTGGGATAAATTTGTATTGCGATTACAATGGTATAGATCATTTTTCCATTTAAGGCTTTGTATTTCGTAAATTTCATAAAAATGGCAAAAATTTTTTCTCAAAACCGCAAAAATAGAGCAGAATTCTGGTAATCTCCCATAGAAAAATCGGCGCTCTAGGACGCATATATAATGCGCTAGAGCCAGTTAAGATGTAAAAATTTAATTGATGTCAGAAATTTCTAAAAAATTCCGTCCTGGGATAAATTTTTATTGCGATTACAATGGTATAGACCATTTTTCCATTCAAGGCTTTGTATTTCGTAAATTTCATAAAAATGGCAAAAATCTTTTCTCAAAACCGCAAAAATAAAGCAGAATTCTGGTAATCTCCCATAGAAAAATCAGCGCTCTAGGACGCATATATAAGGCGCTTGAGCCAGTTAAAGATGTGAAAATTTAATTGATGTTTTCTAAAAACTTCCGTCCTGGGATAAATTTTTATTGCGATTACAATGGTATAGATTTTTCCATTTAAGGCTTTGTATTTCGTAATTTTCATAAAAATGGCAAAAAATTTTTCTCAAAACCGCATCAATAGAGCAGAATTCTGGTAATCTCCCATAGAAAAATCAGCGCTCTAGGACGCATATTTAAGGCGCTAGAGCCAGTTAAAGATGTGAAAGTTTAATTGATGTCAGAAATTTCTAAAAACTTCCGTCCTGGGATAAATTTTTATTGCGATTACAATGGTATAGACCATTTTTCCATTTAAGGCTTTGTATTTCGTAAATTTTATAAAAATAGCAAAAATTTTTTCTCAAAACCGCAAAAATAGAGCAGAATTCTGGTAATCTCCCATAGAAAAATTAGCGCTCTAGGACGCATATATAAGGCGCTAGAGCCAGTTAAAAATGTGAAAATTTAATTGATGTCAGAAATTGCTAAAAACTTCCGTCCTGGGATAAATTTTTATTGCGATTACAATGGAATAGACCATTTTTCCATATAAGGCTTTGTATTTCGTAAATTTCATAAAAATGGCAAAAATTTGTTCTCAAAACCGCAAAAATAGAGCAGAATTCTCGTATTCTCCCATAGAAAAATCAGTGCTCTAGGACGCATATAAGGCGCTAGAGCCAGTTAAGATGTGAAAATTTAATTGATGTCAGAAATTTCTAAAAACTTCCGTCCTGGGATAAAGTTTTATTGCGATTACAATTGTATAGACCATTTTTCCATTTAAGGCTTTGTATTTCGTAAATTTCATAAAAATGGCAAACATTTTTTCCCCAAACCGCAAAAATAGAGCAGAATTCTGGTAATCTCCCATAGAGAAATCAGCGCTCTAGGACGCATATATAAGGCGCTAGAGCCAGTTAAAGATGTGAAAATTTAATTGATGTCAGAAATTTCTAATAACTTTCCTCCTAAGATAAATTTTTATTGCGATTACAATGGTATAGACCATTTTTCCACTTAAGGCTTTGTATTTCGTAAATTTCATAAAAATGGCAAAAATTTTTTCTCATAACCGCAAAAATAGAGCAGAATTCAGGTAATCTTCCATGCAAAAATCAGCGCTCTATGACGCATATTTAAGGCGCAAGAGCTAGTTAAAGAGGTGAAAATTTAATTGATGTCAGAAATATCTAAAAATTTCCGTCCTGGGATAAATTTTAATTGCGATTACAATGGTATAGATTTCCATTTTTCCATTTAAGGCTTTGTATTTCGTAAATTTCATAAAAATGGCAAAAAAAATTTTCTCAAAATTACAAAATAAGAGCGGAATTCTGGTAATCTCCCATAGAAAAATCTGCGCTCTAGGACGCATATATAAGGCGCTAGAGCCAGTTAAATATGTGAAAATTTAATTAATGTCAGCAATTCCTAAAAACTTCCGTCCTGGGATAAATTTTTATTGTGATTACAATGGTACAGACCATTTTTCCACTTAAGGCTTTGTATTTTGTAAATTTCATAAAAATTGCAAAAATTTTTTCTCAAAACCGCAAAAATAGAGCAGAATTCAGGTAATCTTTCATGCAAAAGTCAGCGCTCTAGGACGCATATTTAAGGCGCTAGAGCCAGTTAAAGATGTGAAAATTTAATTGATGTCAGAAATTTCTAAAAACTTCCGTCCTGCGATAAATTTTTATTGCGATTACAATGGTATAGACCATTTTTCTATTTGAGGCTTTGTATTTCGTAAATTTTATAAAAATTGCAAAACATTTTTTCTCAAAACCGCAAAAATAGAGCAGAATTCTGGTAATCTCCCATGCAAAAATCAGCGCTCTAGGACGCATATTAGAGGCGCTAGAGCCAGTTAAAGATGTGAAAATTTAATTGATGTCAGATATTTCTAAAAACTTCCGTCCTGGGATAAATTTTTATTGCGATTAAATGGTATAGACCATTCATCCATTTAAGGCTTAGTATTTCGTAAATTTCATCAAAATGGCAATAATTTTTTCTCAAAACCGCAAAAATAGAGCAGAGTTCGAGGAGTTAAAAAAAAGTTTTTTAAGAATTCGAGGAGTTAAGGAATTCTGAAAACTTCGTTTCTAACTGGAATTTTATGGCGATTTCAATGGTATTGAGCATTTTCCCATCTAATGCTTTGTATTTGGAATATTCATCAAAAATTCCCGAAAAATAAGTTTAAATTTTCGAAGATAGAGCAGGTTTTTGTGAATCTGCCATGCCAATTTCAGGGTCGTAGCGCCAATAATTTCGGAGTTACAGGCTTTTACAATTTTTAAAGATTTCGAGGAGTTAAGGAATTCTGAAAAGTTCGTTTCTAACTGGAATTTTGCGGCGATTTTAATGGTATTGAGCATTTTCCCATCTAAGGCTTCGTATATCGAAAACTAATCAAAAGTTCCCGAAAAATAAGTTTAAATTTTCGAAGATAGAGCAGGTTATTGTGAATCTGCCATGCAAATTTCAGGGTCGTAGCGCCATTAATTTCGGAGTTACAGCCTTTTAAAGTTGTTAAAGATTTCCAAGGGTTAAGGAATTCTGAAAACTTCGTTTCTAACTGGAATTTTATGGCGATTTCAATGGTAATGAGCATTTTTCCATCTAAGGCTTTGTATTTCGAATCTTCATCAAATATTCCCGAAAAATAAGTTTAAATTTTCGAAGATAGAGCAGGTCATTGTGAATCTGCTATGCAAATTTCAGGGTCGTAACGCCAATAATTTTGGAGTTACAGCCTTTTCAAGTTTTTAAAGAATTTCAGGAGTTAAAACATTCTAAAACCTACGCTTCTAACTGGAATATAATGGAGATTTCAATGGTATTGAGCATTTTCCCATCTAAGGCTTTGTATTTCGAAAATTCATCAAAAATTTTCGAAATTTTTTTTAAATTTTGGAAGATAGAGCAGGTTATTTAGAATCTGCCACATAAATTTAAAGGTCGTAAGGCCAATATTTTCGGAGTTACAGCCTTTTAAAATTTTGAAAGAATTCGAGGAGTTAAGGAATTCTAAAAACCTCGTTTCTAACTGGAATTTTATGGCGAATTCAATGGTATTGAGCATTTTCCCATCTAAGGCCTTGCATTGCGAAAATTCATCAAAAATTCCCGAAAAGTAAGTTTAAATTTTCGAAGATAGAGCAGGTTATTGTGAATCTGCCAAGCACATTTCAGGGTCGTAGCGCCGATAATTTCGGGGTTACGGCCTTTTAAAATTTTGAAAGAATTCGTGGAGTTAAAGAACATTGGAAACTTCGTTTCTAACCGGAATTTTATGGCGATTTCAATGGTATTGAGCATTTTCCCATCTAAGGCTTTGTATTTCGAAAATTCATTCAAAATTCCCGAAAAATAAGTTTAAATTTTCGAAGATAGAGCAGGTTATTGTGAATCTGCCAAGCACATTTCAGGGTCGTAGCGCCGATAATTTCGGAGTTACAGCCTTTTAAAATTTTGAAAGAATTCGTGGAGTTAAAGAACATTGGAAACTTCGTTTCTAACCGGAATTTTATGGCGAATTCAATGGTATTGAGCATTTTCCCATCTAAGGCTTTGTATTTCGAAAATTCATCAAAAATTCCCGAAAAATAAGTTTAAATTTTCGAAGATAGGGCAGGTTATTGTGAATCTCCCAAGCAAATTTCAGGGTCGTAGCACCGATAATTTCGGAGTTACAGCCTTTCAAAGTTTTGAAAGAATTCGTGGAGTTAAAGAACATTGGAAACTTCGTTTCTAACTGGAATTTCATGGCGATTTCAATGGTATCGAGCATTTTCCCATCTAAGGCTTTGTATTTCGAAAATTCATTAAAAATTCCCGAAAAATAAGTTTAAATTTTCGAAGATAGAGCAGGTTAGAGTGAATCTGCCATGCAAATTTCAGGGTCGTAGCGCTCATAATTTCAAAGTTAAAGCCTTTGAAAATTTTTAAAGAAATCGAGGAGTTAAGGAATTCTGAAAACTTCGTTTCTAACTGGAATTTTATGGCGATTTTAATGGTATTGAGCATTTTCCCATCGAAGGCTTTGTATTTCGAAAATTCATCAAAAATTCCCGAAAAATAAGATTAAATTTTCGAAGATAGAGCAGGTTATTGTGAATCTGCCATGCAAATTTCAGGGTCGTAGCGACAATAATTTCAGAGTTACAGCCTTTTATAATTTTGAAAGAATTCGAGGAGTTAAAAACACCGGAAACTTTGTTTCTAACTGGAAATTTTATGGCGATTTCAATGGTATTGAGCATTTACCCATCTAAGGCTTTGTATGTCGAAAATTCATCAAAAATTCCCGAAAAATTAGTTTAAATTTTTGAAGAAAGAGCAGGTTATTGTTAATCTGCCATGCAAATTTTAGGGTCGTAGCGCCAATAATTTTGGAGTTACAGCCTTTTAAGGTTTTTTAGAGAATTCGAGGAGTATAGGAATTCTGAAAACTTCGTTTCTAACTGGAATTTTATGGCGATTTTAATGGTATGGAGCATTTTCCCATCTAAGGCTTTGTATTTCGAAAATTCATCAAAAATTCCCGAAAAATAGTTTAAATTTTTGAAGATAGAGCAGGTTATTGCGAATCTGCCATGCACATTTCAGGGTCGTAGCGCCAATAATTTAGGAGTTCCAGCCTTCTAAAGTTTTTAAAGAATTCGAGGAGTTAAAAAATACTGGAAACTTTGTTTCTTACTAAATTTTATGGCAATTTCAATGGTATTAAGCATTTTCCCATCTAAGGCTTTGTATTTCGAAAATTCATCAAATATTCCCTAAAAATAAGTTTAAATTTCCGAAGATAGAGGAGGTTATTGTGAATCTGCCATGCAAATTTCAGGGTCGTAGCGCCAATAATTTCGGAGTTACAGGCTTTTAAAATTTTTAAAGAATTCGAGGCGTTAAGGAATTCTGAAAACTTCGTTTCTAACTGGAATTTTATGGCGATTTCAATGGTATTGAGCATTATCCCATCTAAGGCTTTGTATTTCGAAAATTCATCAAAAATTCCCGAAAACGAAGATTAAATTTTCGAAGATAGAGCAGGTTATTGTGAATCTGCCAAGCAAATTTCAGGGTCGTAGCGCCGATAATTTCGGAGTTACAGCCTTTTAAAGTTTTGAAAGGATTCGTGGAGTTAAAGAAGATTGGAAACTTTGTTTCTAACTGGAATTTTATGGCGATTTCAATGGTATTGAGTATTTTCCCATCTAAATCTTTGTATTTCGAAAATTCATCAAAAATTCCCGAAAAACAAGTTTAAATTTTCGAAGATAGAGCAGGTTATAGTGAATCATCCATGCAAATTTCAGGGTCGTAACGCTCATAATTTCGAAAATACAGCCTTTGAAAATTTTTAAAGAATTCGAGGAGTTAAGGAATTCTGAAAACTTCGTTTCTATTTAGAATTTTTGGCGATTTTAATGGTATTGAGTATTTTCCCATCTAAGGCTTTGTATTTTGAAAATTCATCAAAAATTCCCGAAAAATAAGTTTAAATTTTCGAAGATAGAGCAGGTTATTGTGAATCTGCCAAGCACATTTCAGGGTCGTAGCGCCGATAATTTCGGAGTTACAGCCTTTTAAAATTTTGAAAGAATTCGTGGAGTTAAAGAACATTGGAAACTTCGTTTCTAACCGGAATTTTATGGCGATTTCAATGGTATTGAGCATTTTCCCATCTAAGGCTTTGTATTTCGAAAATTCATCAAAAATTCCTGAAAAATAAGTTTAAATTTTCGAAGATAGTGCAGGTTATTGTTAATCTGCAATGCAAATTTCAGAGTCGTAGCGCGAATAATTTCGGAGTTACAGCCTTTTAAAGTTTTTAAAGAATTCGTGGAGTTAAAAAACATTGGAAACTTCGTTTCTAGTTGGAATTTTATTGCGATTTCAATGGTATTGAGCATTTTCCCATCTAAGGCTTTGTATTTCGAAAATTCATCAAAAATTCCCAAAAAATAAGTTTAAATTTTCGAAGATAGAGCAGGTTATAGTGAATCTGCCATGCAAATTTCAGGGTCGTAGCGCTCATAATTTCGAATTAAAGCCTTTGAAAATTTTTAAAGAAATCGAGGAGTTAAGGAATTCTGAAAACTTTGTTTCTAACTGGAATTTTATGGCGATTTTAATGGTATTGAGCATTTTCCTATCTAATGCTGGCTTTACACTAGCAATAGGTTTCCGCAACATCTTTCAGCAATTTGTTGCTGTTTCTTGCGGTCATCTTTACACTAGCAAGAACAAGACGGGGCAATATGTTGCCAGAAAGTTGGGAGGAAGATCTTTCCGACAAGATATTGCCGATCGTTTTACATTAGAACTTTTTCTTGCCGTGCTTGGTGATGCCACGAGGAAAATGGCGCGTCAACTTAAGTGAGGTTATATCTAACTCCGACATGGCTAGTACGAG
Organism: Teleogryllus occipitalis; assembly: GCA_011170035.1. NCBI lineage: Eukaryota > Metazoa > Arthropoda > Insecta > Orthoptera > Gryllidae > Teleogryllus > Teleogryllus occipitalis. The sequence continues at coordinate 13,243 of BLKR01005244.1, forward strand.
GGAAGAAGGGAGAATATGCGAGTCGTGGTCCCAGTCATTGTGCTTAATGAAGAGACAAAGATACGACGTTTTGTGAAGACATATGACTGTATTTTAAGATGGAAGGAAAATGAACTTGTGCAAATTTGATTCAGGAACCTCAATTTTTTTTTTACTACGATTCACGTAGGTTTTAAGTAATTTTCTCTTTATAAAAGGTGCAATTATTAATTCGGTAAAAAGTTTTAAAATGTCCTTTACCTACTGTTGATGTATTATAGATTAATGTTAAAATCTCTAAATCTGAGATTAGGAATCTTGATACTTTTTAACACAACAAAAATAATAATTAGGGAGCATCTATAGCTAAACCAAAATTTGAACCATTCGATTATCAAACAGAGGATTTGTAATAGTTATTACTTCATTTATTTTATTAAACCTTTTTCACACACACATTTTACGAAAAAATGCATATAACAATTCAAAATAATACGTCTATGTACTACCTTAACCGTACTTCCTGCGCATCTGACCGTGGCCATCATTGGTTTCTTCCAGCAATATCTTGCTCAGACTTCAATCCAATTCTAGTCCCAGCAACAGCCGGCAATATCTTTCCGAGGACGGGAACACACGTGTTTACATTACGACCGGAATATCTAGCAAGAAATATTGCCAACATCAGAAATATTTATTGCCGCAATGTTTACATTGGCAACTTTTCTTGTGAAATAATATTGCTCGCCATTTTCTTGCAAGTGTAGAGCCTTCTTAAGGCTTTGTATTTCGAAAATTCATCAAAAATTCCCGAAATATAAGATTAAATTTTCGAAGATAGAGCAGGTTATTGTGAATCTGCCATGCAAATTTCAGGGTCGTTGCGCGAATAATTTCGGAGTTACAGCCTTTTAAAGTTTTAAAAGAATTCGAGGAGTTAAGGAATTCTGAAAACTTCGTTTCTAACTGGAATTTTATGGCGATTTCAATGGTATTGAGCATTTTCCCATCTAAGGCTTTGTATTTCGAAAATTCATCAAAAATTCCCGAAAAATAAGTTTAAATTTTCGAAGATAGAGCAGGTTATTGTGAATCTGCAAGCAAATTTCAGGGTCGTAGCGCCGATAATTTCGGAGTTACAGCCTTTTAAAATTTTGAAAGAATTCGTGGAGTTAAAGAACATTGGAAACTTCGTTTCTAACTGGAATTTTATGGCGATTTCAATGGTATTGAGCATTTTCCCATCTAAGGCTTTGTATTTCGAAAATTCATCAAAAATTCCCGAAAAATAAGTTACTATTTTCGGAGAGAGAGCAGGTTTTTGTGAATTTGCCAAGCAAATTTCAGGGTCGTAGCGCCAATAATTTCGGAGTTACAGCCTTTCAAAGTTTTGAAAGAATTCGTGAAGTTAAAGAACATTGGAAACTTCGTTTCTAACTGGAATTTCATGGCGATTTCAATGGTATTGAGCATTTTCCCATCTAAGGCTTTGTATTTCATGAATTCATCAAAAATTCCCGAAAAATAAGTTTAAATTTTCGAAGATAGAGCAGGTTATTGTGAATCTGCCATGCAAATTTCAGGGTCGTAGCGACAATAATTTCGGAGTTACAGCCTTTTAAAATTTTGAAACAATTCGAGGAGTTAAAGAACACTGGAAACTTTGTTTCTAACTGGAAATTTTATGGCGATTTCAATGGTATTGAGCATTTACCCATCTAAGGCTTTGTATTTCGAAAATTCATCAAAAATTCCCGAAAAATTAGTTTAAATTTTTGAAGATAGAGCAGGTTATTGTTAATCTGCCATGCAAATTTTAGGGTCGTAGCGCCAATAATTTCGGAGTTACAGCCTTTTAAGGTTTTTTAGAGAATTCGAGGAGTTAAGGAATTCTGAAAACTTCGTTTCTAACTGGAATTTTATGGCGATTTCAATGGTATTGAGCATTTTTCCATCTAAGGCTTTGTATTTCGAAAATTCATCAAAAATTCCCGAAAATTAAGTTTAAATTTTTGTAGATAGAGCAGGTTATTGCGAATCTGCCATGCACATTTCAGGGTCGTAGCGCCAATAATTTAGGAGTTACAGCCTTCTAAAGTTTTCAAAGAATTGGAGGAGTTAAAGAACACTGGAAACTTCGTTTCTAACTGGAATTTTATGGCGATTTGAATGGTATTGAGCATTTTTCCATCTAAGGCTTTGTATTTCGAAAATTCATCAAATATTCCCTAAAAATAAGTTTAAATTTTCGAAGATAGAGGAGGTTATTGTGAATCTGCCTTGCAAATTTCAGGGTCGTAGCGCCAATAATTTCGGAGTTACAGGCTTTTAAAATTTTTAAAGAATTCGAGGAGTTAAGGAATTCTGAAACTTCGTTTTTAACTGGAATTTTATGGCGATTTCAATGGTATTGAGCATTTTCCCATCTAATGCTTTGTATTTCGAAAATTCATCCAAAATTCCCGAAAAATAGTTAAAATTTTTGGAGATAAAACAGATTATTTTGAATCTGCCATGCAAATTTTAGCGTCGTAGGGCCAATACTTTAGGAGATACAGCCGTTTAATTTTTCAAGAAATTCGAGGAGTTTAAGAGTTCTAGAAACGTCTTTCCTTTCTGGAAATTTTATGGCGATTTAAATGGTATTGAGCATTTTCCCCTTCTAAGACTTTGTATTTTGAAAATTCGTCAATAATTCCTGAAAATTAAAGTTTAAATATTCGAAGATAGAGCAGAATATTGTGAATATGCCATGAAAATTTAGCGTCGTAGTGTTAATATTTTAGGAGATACAACCGTTTAAAATTTTCAAAAAATTGGGGGAGTTAAAGAGTTTATAAAAATTCGTTCCTAATTTAAAATTTTATAGCGATTTAAAGGGCATTGACCATTTTCCCATCTAAGGCTTTGTATTTCGAATATTCGTCAAAGATCCCCTAAAAATAAGTTTAAATTTTCGAAGATAGAGCAGAATGTTTTGAATCTGGCATGCAAATTTCAGCGTCGTATAGCCAATACTTTAGGACAAGATTATTGTGAATCTGCCATGCAAATTTCAGCGTCCTAGGGCTAACTGTTTAGGAGATACAGCCGTTTAAGTGTTTTAGAATGTTTGAAATGTAGAAAAGTTCTGAAAACTTCGTTCATAACAGGAAATTTTATGGCGATTACAATGGTATTGAGCATTTTGCTATCTATGGCTTTGTAATTCCTAAATGCATGAAAAAATTCTGAAAAAGTACGTTGAAGACTTCGTAGATAGAGCAGATTAGCCCGTATGCGCCGGCAGAATCTGCGTCTCCGCGTGGGAAACTGCGCCATCGCTGCGCGGCCTTGGAAATTTAGTATCGGATGCGAAACTGACTGCAGAGAAACTGCTTGTTTCTCAAGCTGATTAGCTCTCGTGCCAATCAGCTCCACGATGGAGCTGAAACGAGCGATGAGAGTTCTATTTACGCACGATTGAGGTTGGTATGCGTGTTGGACTGTGGAAATTACGCTCTGAACCTTCTGACTGTTCGTACTAGTTGTGCCAGGGCTGTCTGGCATAGTTTCACAATAAGGGTGGACTGTTATGGATGAAGAGATATAGGGGAATATTTGTAGTCAGTGGAGTGCTTCAGTTTATTTGTCGGATTTCGAGGAAGGTTTGTTTTCCTATTTTTATGACGTGTCAAAACATGCTAATTATGCGAAAACATTGCTTTCGTTTTGATTACTTAAAACTAAGGAATTGGTAGATTGACAAACAAAAAATGACGTCGACAAATGGACATAATAGAGACTCTCGTTTTGTACTAATGAAAAAATTGGGTCAGAGTCAGTTCAATATTGCTTCATTTCTAATTGGTGTAGTCGTTTACCTTGTATTTAAATTTTCTCTTTTCAAAATCAAGTCATTGAGGGATATCGTCTCTACCCACGAAAAGTGAAACACAATAAATTGTCATTTTTTTCATTATTAAAAAATATATTTAGCAATTAGAATATGGTTACTCGTAAATTTTAGTAAAGATAGTTTAAAAGACAACCTGTTTACTGATTATGAGACTGCCGTTTGCCGAGAATTAAACGGATACGGTCAGAATAAAACCGTTTTCCACTCAGGTTCACCTCTTTCGTGACTGTCACAGAATGTGGCAGATGGCGAACATTATTACTCTTTGTATTGCCAGAATACACGATAAAACATTTTCAAGAACCGTCGTATGACATTCGGGGCAAATAACAAAAGACGAATGCAGGTAATTTTTCAAAGATTTAACACAAATGAAAAAGGCACAACTTTGCGAAACAAGATCGCAATCCTTTATTTCACAAGTTATGTCATTCTTATAATAATTGTTTTGAACCCAATTTCTTTTAAAGTTCAGAGCAATCATCACCGTCTATAATGTGCTTGCAATAAAAATACGAGTATACATTCCGTTTCAATTAAGAATTATAAATAACATTTTACTGAATGAAAGGATTTAGATAGAGCAAATCTTGTTTAACAATTTTTTTCGCAATATCAAAATTATAGCTAATTAACTGTAGCTAAATGACTTTAATTATTGTTGTTAGTATTGTAGGAAAACACTTTTGTAAACTTTACTTTAATAAGTAAAGTTGAAGTTCTGAATGGAAACAACTCCTTTAGGTGTTCTACGGTGTGAAGGAATGCCGGCCGTTCTAGAGTTAAATAACCCGTTCTCTTTTTACACGAACGTCTTCCTCGCAATTTGAACTTCGTACTCTTCGACATTTGAGTATCATGACGTGCACGTTTCACTTTTATCATGACGGCCTCTCATAGATCCTTAATGAGTACTGTTTCGTCGTACGGGCCACGTTCGTACGGTCGCCTACAAAACAGTCAGGAAGTTAGTCTCGAACGCTGTGTCCCAGTCTCGCGAAAGGCGGTCACCAGCTGCCGTCGCTCCCCCGACGCGACGCGACGCGACGCGACGCGACGGATCGTTGAAGTAGCCCCTTTGCTCCGCTCCGTCTGTCGATAGGGATTTCATGTGATCTTACGCACTGAGTGATCACACGCCTTTCTACCGGTGCACTGCTGTAGTCAGGTTTTTTAATTTTCTTTACACGTGTAAGCCCCCTTACAACTGAATCAAGAATCTGTACAATGGCATCCGCATAACAAACCTATAAAATATCTAGGTCTGCCTACACCGCGCACGCGACGTCATTCATTCCATTTATTTAACCCTAAAATTAATTGAACCTATTGTAATATATGGAATCAATACAGACGGACAATTGTTTAAAGAAATACCCACTAACCAGTGGCGAATCCTGAACATTATTGTAAGTATACCACACTTTATGGAAGCTACCTCTACCGTTGTGTTATTTTCAGGTGCCTATCGACCGTCCAGACGGGCATCCTCCCCTCTCCCCTCCCTATAAACATGAGAAGCCATGATTATCGCGGATGACTTGCGATGCCTTCCCATGCGCTAGCGAAGTCTGTCGACAGCATTAAGAACTCTTTGAAACTTCTTACTCTAATGCACTTCATAGCGCTAATGGATGCGGAAGATGACTGGTTCTCGGTAGCAATTTTTTCCCATTCATTTCAAAATCTCAACCTTTTAGAGGATTACCAAACTTATGAAATCTTTCTTATACACTTCGAAATACTGAGTATACCGACGATATACGCGGTGTATCGAAGAATTCGACACTGCCACTAACCTAAAACTAAACGAAGTGGACATGTAACAGAAGTAAAACATTCAATTAAACATATATAAGGAAGTGCTATATGAAAAAAAATTTTAAAAAATTAAAAATTTGTATCTAAGACACAAAAATTATTAAAGATAAAGAGAAAGTATTCAGTGAATAATTACAAAAATTCATAGAAGCCTAGGAATACCGCAAAAGCGGGAATGAAGCAGAAGCAAAAGAGAGAACAGCCCATAGGATATCATGGGTTATGTTCACAGGCTGAGTGGAACATTACGTCTAGGGGAAGCAAGAAACTAATGAATCTTCTAATCAGAGAAGAATCGTGAACCTGAATGTAATATCAACATTGAACTGCATAAAATACTATAAAAACTGTGGGACAATCCAGAAATTGTGGAAACTGCTGATAAGGTACACTGCAAGGGGAGCTTACATTGGATTTGAACGTAGCCCTTAAAAATGAAAAATCTAAAATCTCGGGATTTAGATGGAATAAATTCCGAAATCATAAAATATGGAGAAATCCTTTTAGAATGTACAACACTTCGTCTTTTCAACATGTGCTGCGAAAATTATAAGGTACTGTGACACACCGATATGTCACATGAAAATAAACTAACATTTATTTGTAGACTATATGGTGGAACATGCATTAGGAAATATCACGAGAGCAAGGGCTTAGCAACGACCGTGAATAAACAATGTAGTTTTTGTTATTTGTAAATGCATTAAGAGGTGGATGGATGCCGAAAGTAGAAAATTTGGGATTGGGCGAAGACGTTGAAACGATCGAAAGGTCAGCTACACCAAAATATAACGAACGTATGAATTGGCTGGGTGAGAGAAGGACGGTAAAATGTTATGAAAAAAGAGGAAGGTAGTTTAATACGAAGTCTTCGAGGGTGAATCATGCAGGAAGATTTCATTCTGACCGGCATCGCGTTTCTGAACTGATCGTAGGTTCGTGAGAGGGAACGAGTATAATACAGATAGAATCGGGTTATCTGATCGTGAAATTTTAAGGACAGTAAATGATATTGCATATATTGAATGTGGAAGTAATATTGATGCATAAATTGGGACTTTGTCGGGAGTGGTAATCGAGTAATAGATTTCGGGACTATGTCATAGGACGTAATCGGGACTGATAATTTTGATAGTTTGAGACCAGCTTGGATAGAGGCAGAAGAGGATTTCTTGGGACTTTGGACTACGGCAAGCTCGTAAGATATTTCCACTGAGAAGTCTACGAGGGACATCAACGAAGAATAGATAAGTTAACCGCGGTATAAAACTGTAAATTCAAAGATATCTTGATCAAAGGTATAACATCAAATCATTTTATTAAATTCACTAAATTGTTTGTTAAAAGGTAACAATAAACTTTGTTAAATTTTGTGCTTTAGAAAAGAAAGTAATCTTGCATTTAGTCAATCCAAAAAGTAATGAACTAGGAATAGAATCATTCTATTTCAGATTCCCAGCTGCGCTGTATAGTCTGCGGATCCTATAATCCATTATAAAGGTAATAAGGATTATAATATATCGTGACCCATTGACCCAGCAAGCCGGACGCTAAGATCTTTGCCAGATATTAATGTAGAGAAATTTTGTATATCTCAGTAACATATGAATGGAAAATAACATTTCAATATTTAAGAAAGAAGAATGAAGAAATCCATCCAACTACAGAGGTATCAGTATTCTGAATTCAGCATACAAACTCTACAGTAAAAAGTTAAAGAAAGGCTTGAAAGTATCTGATACAATTTTAGCAGAAGAAAAAATAGGCATCCGCAAGGGAAGATCCAGGAAGATATATTTTTGTATTAAAACGGGTAATAAGAACCGCCAGTTCGTCCGCCTATCCGTTTTGGCAAACAAGAATTTGTCAAAAACAGCTTCATTTTTTCCTTTGAACTTTCTGCAGGTATAGTATTAAATGTAGTGTATAAAACGGCAGACTTAATTTTGTTGCATTCGTTTGGTTTTTAACAAATTACACAAGTGTTTTCTTGTTACATTCTCTCCCGTTTTTAATATTCATATTACTGACAATTTGTGTACATAATTGCTTTTATGTGAACATATGCCTCAAATGATGTCCTTTAAAATTTCTGGAGAACTCCATTTTATGTGAAAATGAGCTCACAATTTCCAGTTCTAGAAAAAGCTTAAAGTTTTACATTTACATAACCGCTTAAACGACATTTCCTCAAAAAGAGTTCAAATTTTTAAACAAAAATGCCCATATTTAACGAGAACTTCTATAATATTCTTGAAGTCATATTCCAGTTCCACCTTTGGGGGGCCAAAATACAAAATTTAAAAAAAAATGAATTTAGGCGTCCATAGATGGCAGCCAGGAAGAACGTGATGCAAAACCGAAAAGCTAGTCTGGACCACAGAAATTAGGAAAGTAAGCAAAGTAGTACAAGAAAACGTGTGTCATTCTGTAGCATCACTAGTTTGATCTCAATACGTTGATTGCTTCACTCGAAGCTGGAAGACAAAATATTTCCTTTTGACTTCAAATAGCTCTTGAAACGATAATTTTAAATGTATGTTCTTAACACTACGTTAATAACCTTGTACAGCTGCATTGGACTTCGTAGAAGCACAACCTCCAATGAAATCAGTGCAATGCCATTGCGAATGTCAACTCCAGTGCCTAAAGTGCAGATGGTTCTCACTGGCCTACATATGGCATATTGCATAGATTTTATTTCAATTTTAATTAAATGCCTCAATGCATGGTATCAGTATCTATCATAAATGAAACACTTGTGCAACTGGCTTCAGACAGCCTGTTTCAAAGACAACTCAAGGTGTGAGCATTAGAGTACAAGTGCAACATGACGTAGCACTGCTCAAAAGTACTACACATTTTCTTCATTTCATTTAACAAGTGAAATATTCACTGCATTATGCACGTTATCCGTATCAATAATTAACCGAACATTTGCACCACTTAAACAGCCAGTTCCGAGGACCATTCGATGCCAAGGGCATCAGCGTACACGCGCATTATGAAATAGGAACTCTTTCCAAAATTACTACACATTTCATTTAACAGGTGAAATGCTAATTTTATGAACTGTAAGAAACTCAATCGAACTTTTGCAGATGTTAATAGAAACCTTACAACGCTGAAATAAGTTCCTTAAACGTCCACGGCCGTTCATGAAATTTTTGTAACACCACCACCATCAACAACAATTCTCTTCCCTGTATTGTAGATGCACGGATAAAACTTCCTTTTAATGCTAACACGAGATAACAGTTGCCTAAAACAATTCGAATTCTACATAATACGGTTACGAAAGTGCAAAGAAAATCAATTTCAACAGCGGTGCCCTACAATCACAAGGTAACTGCATCAAAATAAAAATAAAATAATTAAATACGGTCTAAGGCTTAGTTGACTTAAAAACGGAAATAATTTACGTCAACCTCACAATTTATTATTGCATGTCCTATGAAAATGTCCTTGCTACAATGCAGACAGTCTGAGGGTGTTCAACAAACCGAAATACTTGATATGGAATAGCACAGGATATGAAATAGTTGAAACCACAAGTTTTCGCACTTGATTGAACATACGGGGCTGTATTTCTTGAAATCTTAAACGCTTAGTTTACTAAATGCAAGAAGAAAAATAAACCCTTTCATATAAAATGTGCTACGTATTTACTAATGTTCGTAAATTTCTCAAAACCAAAGAGTTGAAAAGTTTCTCAAAATCGGAAGGGCAATATCAATAGCAGCATCATCGAAAATACAAAACAATCCAGATTTAACCAGTTGTATTTATCCATCCCTTAAAAACTAGGTTCATTACAGTCAAGTGCAGAGCCCCCTCTAGAAGCAAGCATAGTAGAAGTAGGCTTGTTTGTAGCCTTTCTATAGGTAAACTTAGTGCATGTAATAACACTCTGATAATAAACCTCAGAAGGCAGTACTAAGAATAGAAAGCGTCGAGAATTGCAAATTTGAGCACGTTTTAAAAATTGCGGCCCGAGAGAATTCCGTAAACCAAGATTCATACAAAAACAGCGGTCAGAAAAGTACGAAAATGGATTTTAATATTTTATTTATAGGGTCTTGTTCATCGAGATCTTCTGTATGTATATTTGTACGTATTATTATTGTTCGATTTATATGATTACACTATCACAATCTTTGACTGCATTGCAGTGCTGTAGTCACATAGGCTCAAAATATTTTGAATGTTACCGAAGTGAAGGTTTCTTCAACACACGCCCCATCAATATCAAATGCAAATCCATTGCAAGGGGAGAAGCCAAAGGGCATTGCATGCACTGGCCTCATTTACCCTAACAAAAACAATTACAGGAATTCAACTGAACACAAATTCCCATCAGCCATGTGGCGTTGACCGACCCTGCAAAATTGTGTTGCCACTCGACTTTTATCTCTTTTGTTATTCTCCAGTGACGAGGATAAAAACCTGATGTCCTGCGCAAAAAGTAAATAAAATGTGCATTTCTAGTTAAATTCTTGTCTACAATTAGGTCATTGGATGCACCACTCTCACATGTAAATCAACGTTCTCCACTGTGTTAGTAACCATCTATCATTTAATGGATTACTAGAATTGTTGTATTCAAATAATCACTAAAATGTTATTATCGTAAGAAATTATATTCTTTCCAAGTTCAAATAACACTTCTTACAAAACTGATTATAGTTTCTAAAAGTGGACCGTGGATTATTACAAGTAGAACTTGAGACAATCCAAATGGGAAAAAAACATCTTATATTCTAATGTCTTATGCCAAACAAATCTAAATGTTTGCATGGTATTATACGTGCACTTTCTTCAGCCCCGGAATATTTACCCCAACTCCTTTGCTACAATTAGTTGAATTAAGAATAAATGTTAGCGACAAGCGTTGTTGACAAAACCTAATTACCAGAAATGTACATTCCCATTTAATAGAAACTATTTTGCAAATAAAATCTAGCTACAGATAAAAACAAATTCCATTCTTGTCGCGTCTAGCGAAATGTGAACTCAAGAATATGTGCGCGGATAATTCTTAGCTTTTACTTTTCTCTACACCTAAATAATATTATATCGCACTATTTAATGCATTACTTACGTACGGCTTTGAAGTACTTTGCATCAGTAGTCACTTTCCATGTAAGTTTGAATGCAAAAAATCTAGATATATGGTGAGGCAACTGTGGACGTAATGTCGACGCCATCAAACGTGAAAGATTTCAGATGCGAACATGGAACACAGGGAAGACCTCGCCTTGCGGTGGACTCACAGACACTGACCAAATGTCGTTCTACGACCCGCCGCTGAGCATGGAGCCGCTGCTGTAGCAACTGGTATTAAGAACATAAGAAAATTACTTTTAAGAGATGGATGATTAATTGCACCTCATTTCGTCACTTTGGTTGTACTATAAACAAATTTCAACCTATTTAACAATAATTATAATAAAATTATATTTTGATTCCCTGGAAATGTCATTTCGAATAGTTTCGATGCAGGTGGATCCGGTGGACTACGGGGAAAATAGGTGATGGGAAAGAGCGCGAATTTCGAACTCTTTCGTCGAAATACTTTGTATCTATTAAATTTAGTGCCTAAAAAATAAAATAATTGGGAAGATCGCGGTCCTATTCCCCTCACGGCTTACGTCATGTGACAGCAAGACTCCAAGAATGAGGCCTTAAAAAGTTCAGGAATTAAAATACTAAATATATTTCCATTGGAAATATTAAAATATTAAATTTATGATATGAAAAATGGCTCACAAATGTCAAACAATTCAGGGTAATAGCACATTGTCTTGTACACAAGTGTTTATTTTTAAAGCCAAAAATAAATTTAAAGTTCATTCTTAATGCCAAAATAGTTCATCTGCAAAATTATTTTTCAATTTTTTTCTTTGTTCATTATAATTATGATTACTTTCTCATATACGGAGTAACATACGTAGTATACAGAAAGTTGTAATGTTGCGGAAAATCGATTTGGAGAAACAGCTCCGTCCGTTCATCTGTGAACAACACTAGTGCCTGGATTATTCGTAGGTATTCCAAAATGAATATTCCCCAGCCATTCTGGCCAGACACGGAGCTCTGCGATTTTCAAAAACGTTTTCGAAAATTACAAAAAATATTTTAAATATTACTAAAGCTTCAATTTTTGGATATCTTCCTCAAAATGCAATACGAAGATATCAGTCGTAAATAAGGATATAGGGTTTTAAAAGCAATCATTATTTCTTCTGGAGTACGTAAAAGTCCGACGACGGAAAAAAAGCCATTTTCCATGCCAGGCTATTATTTCTGTAAATTTAGGGAAAATCTATAAAACCATAGACTTAAACATCTTTCATAGAGCATAATTTTTTAAAATCTTTCATGCAAATTTCAGCGTCGTAGGGCCAATAGTTTAGGAGATAAAGCCTAAAAAAGATTTGGTGTGTTTTCAATACATGAACAAATTTCTCAATTCACAAAAGACGAGTGGAGGGAGTATTTTTCGTTCGAATAAAGTAAATAACGATGTATTCTGGAAGTTTTTAAAATTTTGAAGCAGGATTTGGACATGGAATTGAGTAACAGCTTGCAGTTTAGGAGATGTAGGATTTTAAAACCAATCCTTATTTCTCCTAAAGTACGTAAATGTTCAACGACGGAGAAGAACCATTTTCTATGTGGGGCTGTGTTTTCTGTAAATTTACGAAAACTGTTAGAAACCATAGGCTTAAAATTCGTTTATAGAGCATGTTAATAAAAAGCTTCCATGCAAATTTCAGCGTCGTAGGGCCAATAGTTTAGGACATACAGCCAATTACAGATTTGATGTGGTTTTAACACATGAAAAAATTTCTCGTTTGACAAAGGGCGTCTGGAGGGAGTATTTTTTGTTCGAATAAAGCAAATGACGGTGTATTCTAAATTTTTTTAAAATTTTGAAGCAGGATTTTCCCCCTTGCATTCAGAAACGGCTTATAGTTTAAAAGATATAGCATTTTAAAACCAATTCTTAAGTCCGTAAAATTTCAACGATGTAGAATTTTTTCATGTGTTGAAACCACATCCAATCTTTATATTTTTAGTCTATGGTTTCATAAATGTTTTCTTAATTTACAGAAAACACAGCCTTACATGGAAAATGGCTCTTTGCCCTCTTTGAACTTTTACGTACTTCGGAAGAAATGAGGATTGGTTTTCAAATGCTATATCTCCTAAACTATAAGCCGTTTGTCGATTCCAGGTTGAAATTCCTGCTTTAAAATATTAAAAACTTTTAGAATACACCGTCATTTGCGTTAATCAAACCAAAAATACTCCCCCAGACGCCTTTTGTCAATCCAGAAATTTTTTCATCTGTTGAAACCACATAATATTTTTAATTAGCTGTATCTTCTAAACTATTGGCCCTACCTTGCTGAAATCTGCCTGGAAGATTTTTCATAATATGCTCCATAAACGAATTCTAGACAATAGTTTCATAAATTTTTCCTAAATTTTCAGAAAACACAGCCTTACATGGAAAATGGCTTTTCGCTTTTGAACTTTTACGAACTTTAGAAGAAATAAGAATTGGTTTTAAAATCCAATAGCACCTAAACTATAAGCCGTTTCTCAATTCCAGGGGCAAAATACTGCTTCAAAATTTAAAAACTTTTAAAATACACCGTCATTTGCTTTATTCGAACCAAAAATACTCTCCCCAGAAGCCTTTTGTCAATTCAGAAATTTTTTCATGTGTTGAAACCACATCATATATTTAATTGGCTGTATCTCCTAAACTATTTGCATTGAAGCTTTTTCATAATATGCTCTACTAACGAATTCTAGCCTATAGTTTCATAATTTTTTCCTAAATTTACAGAAAACACAACCTTACATGGAAAATTGGTCTTCCCTGTCGTTGAACTTTTACGTACTTCAGAAAAAATAATGATTGATTTTTAAATCCCATATTATCCAAACTATGGCCCGTTATCAATTCCAGAGGCTAAATCCTTTAAAAATTTTAAAAACTTTCAAAATACTTCATCATTGGCTATATTTGAACCGAAAATACTACCCCCTAACGACTTTTGTCAATCCAGAAACGATTTCGTGTGTTGAAACCACATCATATTTTTAATTGGCTGTATCTCTTAAACTATTAGCCCTACGACCCTTAAATTTGCATGGCAGAATTACAATAATCTGGTCTATTTTCGAAGTCTTCAAGTTATTTTTCTGAAATTTTTTCATGAATTTAGGAACAACAAAGCCTTAGATGGCAAAATGCTCAATACCATTGTACCACTTTGGAAGGAAGTTTTCAGAACTTTTTAACATTTCAAACATTCTGAAATATTTAACCAGTCGTATCTCCTAAACTATTAGCCCTACGACGGTAAAATTTGCATGGCAGATTCACAACTATCTGCTCTATTTAGGAAATCTTTCAACTTATTATTCTGGAATTTTGGAATTTGAATGAATTTAGGAAATACAAAGCCTTAGATGGCAAGCTGCTCAATAGCATTGTTATCGCCATACATTTTCCAGTTAGGAAGGAAGATTTCAGAACTTTCTCGCATTTCAAACATTCTGAAATCTTTAAACGACTGTATCTCCTAAACTCTTAGCCCTACGACGCTGAAATTTGCATGGCATATTCACAAAAATTTGCTCTATTTTCGAAGTCTTCGACGTATTTTTCTAGTAATTTTTGATAAATTTAAGAAATTCAAAGCCTTAGATGGCAAAATGCTAAATACCGTTGTAGTCGCTATAAAATATCCACTTAGGAAGGAAGTTTTCAGAACTTTTTAACATTTCAAACATTCTGAAATATTTAAACAGCTGTATCTCCTAAACTACTAGCCCTACGACGCTGTAATTTGCATCGCAGTTTTACAATAATTTGCTCTAATTTCGAAGTCTTCAACTTATTTTTCTGGAACTGTTTCACGAATTTAGGAAATATAAAGCCTTAGAAAGCAACATCCTCAATACCCATGTAATCGCCATAAAATTTCTAGTTAGGAAGGATGATTTCAGAACTTTTTAGCATTTCAAACATTCTGAAATCTTTAAACGGCTGTCTCCTAAACTTTTAGCCCTACCACGCTGAAATTTGCATGGCAGATTCACAATATCTGCTCTATTTTCGAAGTCTTAAACATATTTTTCTAGAATTTTTTCATTAATTTAGGAAATACAAAGCGGTAAGGATACAAATAGGAAGGCAAAATGTTCAATACCATTGTAATCGAAATAAAATTTCCAGTTAGGTAGGAAGTTCTCGGGACTTTTTGACATTTCAAATAATCTGAAATCTTTAAACAGCTGTATTTTCTAAACTATTAGCCCTACCACGCTGAAATTTGCATGGCAGATTCCCAATAAACTGCTCAATTTTCAAGACTTCAAGTTATTTTTCTGGAACTTTTACATGAATTTAGGAAATACAAAGCCTGTTACAAGAAGGAGCTCAATACCTTTGTAATCGCCATATAATTTCCAGTTAGGAAGGAAGTTTTTCGAACTCTTTAATATTTCAAATATTCTGAAATCTTTAAACGGCTGTATTTCCTAAATTATTAGCCCTCCGATGCTGAAATTTGCATTGCAGATTCACAATAATTAGCTCTACTTTCGAAGTCTTCAACTTATTTTTCTGGAATTGTTTAATGAATTTAGGAAATACAAAGCCTTAGATGGCAAAATGCCCAAATTCATTTTAATCGATACAAAATTTCTAGTTAGGTAGGAAGTTTTCAGAACTTTTAACGTTTCAAACATTCAGAAATCTTTAAATGGCTGAATTTTTAAAACAATTAGCTTTACGACGCTAAAAATTTGTACGGCAGATTCACAATAATCTGCTCTATGTTCGAAGTCTTCAACTTATTTTTCTGGAATTTTTCTTGAATTTAGGAAATACAAAGCCTTAGATGGCAAAATGCTCAATACCATTGTAATCGCCATAAAATTTCTAGTTAGGAAGGAAGTTTTCAGAACTTTTTAACATTTCAAACATTCTGAAATCTTTCAACAGCTGTATCTTCTAAACTATTAGCCTTAAGACCTTGAAATTTGCGTGGCAGATTCACAATAATCTGCTCCATTTTCGAAGTTTTAAACTTGATTTTCTGGAATTCTTTAATAAATTTCAGAAAATTCTTCAAAATGCAAACACTTAAATGGGAAAATGCTTAATACAATTGTAATCGCTATAAAGGTTTCAGTTAGGAAGGAAGTTTTCAGAACTTTTTAACGTTTCAAACTTTTTGAAATCTTTAAACGGCTTTATCTCCTAAACTATCGGCCCTACGACGCTGAAATTAACATGGCAGATTTACAATAATCTGCTATATTTTCGAAGTTTTAAACTTATTTTTCTGGAATTTTTGATGAATTTAGGAAATAGAAAGCCTTAGATGGGAAAATGCTCAATACCATTGTAATCACCATAAAATTTCCAGCTAGGAATGAAGTTTTCAGAACTTTTAAACATTTTAAACATTCTGAAATCTTTAAACGGCTATATCTCCTTAACTATTGGCCCTACTGTTATATTTGATACGTGGCGAAATAAGTGAATAAGGAAAAAAGGTAACAATTACAATTATGAGGGTGCGGTCGCTAGCTGTTTAGAACAGCACAAATTTAACTTTTAAACAAAGCCTCGCTATGAAGCGAGGTGACCATGCATTTACCTAACGAATAATTATTCGGAGCTAACACAGGAACACTAGTAAAATGCGCTTCCAACAATGCGCCTATACTCAAATAAATACAGTATTACAAAATTACCTCCACAATGCCCACTTTAGGGCGAGGAAGTTGAATACCTAGATATGCAAAATTGACAAAGAAGCCGTCCTTGGTCTTCTTTCAATACAAAAAAAGTGAAATACTGAATTACAAAGAATGAGCCATTAACTATAAAAACCAGAACTTGTACGAGTGCATAAATACCAAATTGCATAAAATGGATCAGTTACCACGAGTTACAACCTTATTACAAATTTAGAAATGAAACAAGAATACTCCGGAATGAAAGCCGGGCGGTCAGAGCCCAACGCCCTGGCCTCGTTACGATGATCATAACCCTGACGAAAGCCGGTGGCCTATCCACGTCGGCGTCGCAGAGCCAGACCAGCCGGCTTCTTGCCCGAGCGACAAGGTGATCGCTCACGGGGCGAAATATGACGCAGCTTTAATATAGGCCACAGCCGAATGCTGTATGAGCCTCGCCGACGTCTTCGAAAAAGCTCCAAATTGCCGAATGCGGCCAGACGCCGTCTTACTCCAAGCAGGAGCGAAAAAACTGCAACATTAACTATCACACAAGTAATGTACAGTGTCAAAACTAGCTCTCCATAACAATTCGGAGGCCAGCATACATACGAACTGCTTCAAAAGCAGCAAATACAAAACAAGAGCAAAATACAGAGTAAACCTGCTTCAGACCATTAGCAAATTTACAAAACCATATTAAACAACAAACATTTCAAATACAAGATCCAATTTCATGTTGTAAAACACATATTCCTAAAAACTTTAAACTATTATGCACTCATACATATTTACAATAGTACAATACGGTTCTAAAGGAACCGGGCCTTTCATAAAAACACCATAAATGGCTCATTAAAATGCAAAAAATCATGCACCAGACATGCTATGAAGTGAGTATATATGCGAGACAATTGACAAGACTTTTTAAAACAGATAGTAGCGTTAAAATTTGACTAAAGGCTAAAAGTGGCGAAAGGCCCTGCACGCGAGGAGCGCACGTCTTTTATACCAGCCCCTGAAGGGGTGACACTGTAGTGGTAAAGAGGGGGTAGCGGGGAAATATCGATATAAACAGAGAAGTATAGAACTCTTTGCCCAAGAGGTTTAAACCTTTACTAGTGAGAACCCGTCAAAATATGACGGTGTGATCTAAAATAAATGTAAAATACTGTGCCCAGACTAATGTTCACAATATGTTGCATTGCTTGAATCTTCAGGGTATAACAAAGATATTCTGTGGTGTGGAGTTCACAAAATGTTGAACACGTATGGCCCATGACCAGGTGGCAATGCAATATCGGCACCAAATTACACAAAAGAAAGACCACTATTATACTGACGGATATTATTTCTTAAGTGTTTTGATGTGTCATAATCTTCTATAAACAACTGTTTGATTTCTTCTGGCATATTGCTCGAAGGTAAACTTATTTTCCTATGTAAGCAACACACAGTAAACTCGTTTACAGAATTTCTCTGACATGGGATGTACAAAGTAGAACAAAACTGACATTTCATAGACAATAACCCAACAGAAAACGAAATGACCTCACTATCACGACACATACGCTGACTTTCTCTTTCCCTGCTCCCAGTCAATGTAGTGCGTTTGAGTCTTGGGGCGCGTGGGCAACGATTCGGAATTCGACATAACCTGTAAACAACTTCACTACAACCGCACAAAACCCACTGTCCGAATGTTCTCTACAAAATACACTGCAAAAGCAAATATGTATATGCAAACTGTCATCTTCACAATGCAATTATTACACTGAAACAAAACCTTGACGAATTGTGAACAAATCTCAAGAATCAAAACAAAAACATCAAGCAGCGCCACCATGAAGCGGCGGGGATGCACATCTATAGACTCATATATATCAATTTTCAAACAGCCACCCTTTGGAAGAAAATAATTGACTATTGATAAGCGTACTATTAAAGAATGATTTAATTAATTAATTTACACCGTAAATGTTGGTGAATCAACACCAACAATATCTGATAACACATCTAGGGATCACATTCTTTCATTTAAAGGAAAAAATACTACAATCGGTTCAGTAGAAGCTCTAAACGAAACCATGGCAGAATACCTTATTTTTTTAAATATATAGATGCCTGAGAGAGTAGGCAACACGCACAACATGCAGGCGATGGTAGCGGCGTCTAGTAGAGATGCCAGAACTCACACCAATAAGTTTTTGTTTTGCCATAAAAACCTTAATTTTAAGGCTACAAGGGCAAACGAGGTGTCTATACAACCCTAAATTTACTCTAAACTGCGGATTTTGTTGTTAGAATCCGCTATAACCAGTAGTTTTCTTATAATAAATAAAAACCTGTTTTGAAAACAATGAAAAGTTTTACATATATGTCAATTTTTTTCAGAGCTCAATAAACCAAAAAATAAGATCTTACCAACAAATTCTTAGGTTTTTGGAACCTTCTCATGGCCATGAGATCACAGTTTCATTTTTACAAGTTACCATTTTTGAGAAAATTGAAGATAAAAAATTACCCATATACTAGCATACTTAATCTAATTACAGAACAAGAGCTTACAAACTATGGATATAAAATCTTCTCAGTAGGACTTCTCAGATGATTGTTGGCTTCTGATAGATGTTTCAGCACCAATATTCAACACTTGTGATCACTTAAATTTCCAAATTTAACATGCTGGGGGGGGGGGGACATAAGTGCAGAACAAAGTATTTTACCAAAACTACTATGGAATGCGCTCACTCAAACTCGCTTACAGAAAACTGCGTGTAGAGGGAGGCGGCACTCGACATAGGTTATCAGCATCTTCTGCCAAAGGTAGAGGGCAGATCTTCGGCAAGGTACGAGTGATAACACCTTGCGAAGTCTTCAATTTTACAACCCGAACGCGATAATCGCGTCCAGGAAGAATCTCCAGCACCTTCCCCAGAGGCCAGATAAGAGGTGGAAGGCCTTCTGCTCGTATTATCACCAGCTGCCCAATTTTCAGGTCGGGGTTGCGCCACTTGGCCCTGGCCTGCAGCTGGTTAAGGTATTCAGAACTCCACCGCTTCCAGAACAAGGTCTTTTGTGCCTGTATGGCCTGGAACACATGTAAAGATTTAGTAATAGTCGGTGGTCGGTAATTATGTAAATTAATTAATGTACATATTTAGTAATAGTCGGCTAAGGTATTAAGCTGCCTGTCAAGCAAAAAATGAGCAGGAGTGAGGGCTTCTATTGAGTCTAAGTCATCGAAAATTGAGCATAGCGGTTTAGAATTTAGTATAGCCTCTATTTCTGTCAAAAGAGTAGAAAATTTCTTGACTGATAAAATTTTCATTTGAATCGACTTATGTAGTAAAGCCTTAACATTTTTAACCATTCTTTCCCAAACGCCTCCATGGTGAGGAGAATAAGATGGAATAAATTTCCATTCTATTCTATTGTCGGTCAAAAAGTTAATCCATTCCGCGGGGACACCTTTCGTTTCCTTTCCCATCCATTCTGCCATCTTTCTTTGAGCACCTTTAAATGTTTCGGCATTATCGCTATATAGAACACATGGTTTTCCTCGCCTAGCTATGAAACGCCGAAGTGCCAATAGAAATGCGTCGGAAGTTGCCGACGCGACGTGTTCTAGATAAATGGCACGAGTAGCCATACAGGTAAGAACCAAGATGTAGGTTTTCTCTGTATGCTGTTTATTAGCAGATGCTGTACAGAGAAAAGGACCAGCATAATCAAGACCCGTATGCAAGAATGGCAAGGACGCTTCAACCCGACATGATGGAAGCGGGGCCATAATCTGCTCAGCTGGCGTAGGCCTGGCTTTAAAACAAACAATGCACCTACGGACAACGCTTTTGACAGCACGGAGTCCTTTCAAATGCCAGAACCTAGAACGTAAAAGAGAAAGCAACGCTGTAGACCCTAAGTGGGAATTCTTCTCATGAACGAATTTAATGATTAACTTAGAAACAAAGTGACCAAACGGAAAAATGATGGGATGTTTTTGATCAAATTCTAAATTAGAATTTTGCAGTCGACCTCCTACTCTTAACAATCCATATTCGTCTACGAATGGATTAAGACAAAGCAAGGGGCTTTTTACAGAAAGATGTTGATTGACTATTAATTGCTCAATTTCGACGGAAAAACATTCAGATTGTACACATTTTATAATTTTGATTTCAGCTAAATTTATTTCGGGAGCCGTGAGACAGGTTTCCCCTGATTTGTGCGCCTTTTTTATACTTTGCCGGCAATTATTGGCAAATCTAGTAATCCAACCGACAACGCGCAAAAGTTTGCTATAATTAGAATACCTAGTTAACAAAGCATTCGGTGGAACAGGAGCGTTGAACGGTGAAGCATGAACTAAGGCGAGAGCGAATGATTCATCAACTAGCTGTTGAGGCCACAAATTACGAGATAATAACAAAAAGTCTGGGCCATGCCATGAATAATTGTTGATTAATTTTTTTGGGAACACGCCTCTCGAGGCCACGTCGGCAGGATTTTCCTTTGTGGGTACATGAAGCCATTTAAAGTTTTTGGTTAACGTTTGTATTTTTATGACTCGATTTGCCACGTAAGGAATCCAGTTAGCAGGTGGTTTTGAAATCCAGTGCAACACCACCTGTGCATCGGACCAGAAAAATACGTCCGAGTAATCGATGGAGCTAATTCTAATAATTTTATCCGCGAGTGTTGCACCCAACAGAGCGGCGCAGAGTTCAAGTCTAGGAATAGTCACGGAATTTTTCGCCGGAGCGACTCTAGTTTTAGTTTTTCTAGTCTAAAACCCTACGACGCTAAAATTGGCAAGACAGATTCACAATAATCTGCTTTATATTGGAAAATTTAAACATATTTTTCGGGAGTTTTTGATGAATTTTCGAAATACAAAGCCTTAGATTGACAAAAGCTCAATACCATTAAAATCGCCATAAAATTACCAGTGAGGAACGAAGTTTTCATAACATCTCGAATTTTTTTGAAATCTTTAAACGGCTGTATCTCCGAAAGTATTGGCCCTATAAATTTTTCAACAATTTTCAAATTTTAAAGCCTAATAGAGGAAAATGCTCAATACAATCGTAATCGCCGTAAAATGTCCTGTTGGGAAGGAGCTATTCGGATTTTCTTACTTTGGAAAAATGTTTAAATATCTAAACGCCTGTATCTCGGAAACTAAGAGCTCTACGACGCTGAAATTTGCATGGTAGATACACAACAATCTTCTCTGTTTTCGCAAATCCAAACGTATTTTTAAGGAATATTTCATTAATTTTCAAATTTTAAAGCTTAATAGAGGAAAATGCTCAATACAATCGTAATCGCCGTCAAAATGTCCTGTTGGGAAGGAGCTATTCAGATTTTCTTACTTTGAAAACATGTTTAAATCTCTAAACGCTTGTATCTCTAAAACTAAGAGCCCTACGACGCTGAAATTTGCTTGGTAAATACACAACAATCTGCTCTGTTTTCGAAGTTCCAAACGTATTTTTAAGGAATTTTATATTAATTTTCAAATTTTAAAGCCTAATAGAAAAGAATGCTCAATACAATCGTATTCGCCGTCAAATGTCCTGTCGGGAAGGAGCTATTCAGATTTTCTTACTTTAAAAACATGTTTAAATATCTAAACGCCTGTATCTCGGAAACTAAGAGCCCTAGGACGCTGAAATTTGCATGGTAGATACACAAAAATCTGCTCTGTTTTCAAAGTTTCAAACGTATTTTTAAGTAACTTTTCATTAATTTTCAAATTTTAAAGCCTAATAGAGAAAAATGTACAATACCGCTGTAATCGCCGTCGCATTCTCTGTTGGGAAGGTTCTTCTTACTTTGGAAACGGGTTTAAATTTTTAAAGGCGTGTAACTCGAGAACTAAGAGCCCAAGGACGCTGAAATTTGCATGGAAGATACACAACAATCTGCTCTGTTTTCGAAGTTTCAAACGTATTTTTAAGGAATTTTTCATTAATTTTCAAATTTTAAAGCCTAATAGACAAAAATTCTCAATACAATCGTAATCGCCGTCAAATGTCCTGTTGGGAAGGAGCTATTCGGATTTTCTTACTTTGGAAACATGTTTAAATCTTTAAATGCCTGTATCTCTAAAACTGAGAGCCATACTACGCTGGAATTTGCATGGTAGATACACAACAATCTGCTCTGTTTTCGAAGTTTCAAACGTATTTTTAAGGAATTTTTCATTAGATTTCAATTTTTAAAGCCTAATAGAGAAAAATGCTCAATACCGCTGTAATCGCCGTCAAATTCCCTGTTGGGAAGGTTTTTCTTACTTTGGAAACAGGTTTAAATTTTTAAACGCGTGAAACTCGAGAACTAAGAGCCCTAGGACGCTGAAATTTGCATGGAAGATACACAACAATCTGCTCTGTTTTCGAAGTTTCAAACGTATTTTTAAGGAATTTTTCATTAATTTTCAAATTTTAAAGCCTAATAGAGGAAAATGGTCAATACAATCGAAATCGCGGTCAAATGTCATGTTGGGAAGGAGCTATTCGGATTTTCTTCCTTTGGAAACATGTTTAAATCTCGAAACGCCTGTGTCTCGGAAACTAAGGGCCCTAGGACGCTGAAATTTACATGGAAAATACACAACAATCTGCTCTGTTTTCGAAGTTTCACACGTATTTTCATTGAATTTTTCATCAATTTTCAAATTTTAAAGCCTAATAGAGGAAAATGCTCAATACAATCCTAAACGCCGTCAAATGTCCTGTTGGGAAGGAGCTATTCGGATTTTCTTACTTTGGAAACATGTTTAAATCTCTAAACGCCTGTATCTCGGAAACTAAGAGCCATAGGACGCTGA
The DNA here is from genome assembly GCA_011170035.1 of Teleogryllus occipitalis. Taxonomy (NCBI): domain Eukaryota; kingdom Metazoa; phylum Arthropoda; class Insecta; order Orthoptera; family Gryllidae; genus Teleogryllus; species Teleogryllus occipitalis. Next base: position 36,552 of record BLKR01005244.1, read on the forward strand.
AATTTGCATGGTAGATACACAACAATCTGCTCTGTTTTCGATGTCTCAAACGTAATTTTAAGGAATTTTTCATTAATTTTCAAATATTAAAGCCTAATAGAGGAAAATGCTCAATACCATTGTAATAGCCGTCAAATGTCCTTTTAAGAAGGAGCTATTTAGAATTTCTTATTTTGGTAACATGTTTAAAACTTAAAACGCCTGTATCTCTGAAACTAAGAGCCCTACTACGCTGAAACTTGCATTGTAGATACACAACAATCTGCTCCGTTTTCGAAGTTTCAAACGTATTTTTGAGAAATTTTTCATTAATTTTTAAATTTTATGCCTAATAGAGCAGAATGCACAATACAATCGTAATCGCCGTCAATTGTCCTGTTGGGAAGGAGCTATTCGGATTTTCTTACTTTGGAAACATGTTTATATCTCTAAACGATTGTATCTCGGAAACTAAGAGCTATAGAACGCTGAAATTTGCATGGTAGATACACAACAATCTGCTCTGTTTTCGAAGTTTCAAACGTATTTTTAAGGAATTTTTCATTAATTTTCAAATTTTGAAGCCTAATAGAGGAAAATGCTCAATACCATTGTAATCGCCGTCAAATTTCCTGTTGGGAAATATTTTCTTACTTTGGAAATGGGTTTAAATCTTTAAACGCGTGTAACACGGGGACTAAGAGCCCTAGGACGCTGAAATTTGCATGGAAGATACACAACAATCTGCTCTGTTTTCGAAGTTTCAAACGTATTTCTAAAGAATTTTTTATTAATTTTAAAATTTTAAGCCTAATAGAGAAAAATGCACGATACAATCGTAATCGCCGTCAAATGTCCTGTTGGGAAGGAGCTATTCGGATTTTCTTCATTTGGAAACATGTTTAAATCTCTAAACGCCTGTATCTCGGAAACTAAGAGCCCTACGACGCTGAAATTTGCATGCTAGATACACAACAATCGGCTCTGTTTTCGAAATTTCTAACGTATTGTTAACGAATTTTTCATTAATTTTCAAATTTTAAAGCCTAATAGAGGAAAATGCTCAATACAATCCTAAACGCCGTCAAATGTCCTGTTGGGAAGGAGCTATTCGGATTTTCTTACTTTGGAAACATGTTTAAATCTCTAAACGCCTGTATCTCGGAAACTAAGAGCCATAGGACGCTGAAATTTGCATGGTAGATACACAACAATCTGCTCTGTTTTCGAAGTTTCAAACGTATTTTTAAGGAATTTTTCATTAATTTTCAAATTTTAAAGCCTAATAGAGGAAAATGCTCAATAAAACCGTAATAGCCGTCAAATGTCCTGTTGGGAAGGAGCTATTCGGATTTTCTTACTTTGGAAACATGTTTAAATCTCTAAACGCCTGTATCTCGGAAACTAAGAGCTCTACGACGCTGAAATTTGCATGGTAGATACATAACAATCTGCTCTGTTTTCGCAGTTCCAAACGTATTTTTAAGGAATTTTTCATTAATTTTCAAATTTTAAAACTTAATAGAGGAAAATGCTCAATACAATCGTAATCACCGTCAACTGTCCTGTTGGGAAGGAGCTATTAGGATTTTCTTACTTTGGAAACATGTTTAAATCTTTAAATGCTTGTATCTTTAAAACTAAGAGCCCTAGGATGCTGAAATTTGCATGGTAAATACACAACAATCTGCTCTGTTTTCGAAGTTTCAAACGTATTTTTAAGGAATTTTTCATTAATTTTCAAATTTTAAAGCCTAATAGAGGAGAATTCTCAATACAATCGCATTCGCCGTCAAATGTCCTGTTGGGAAGGAGCTATTCAGATTTTCTTACTTTGGAAACATGTTTTTAATTTCTAAACGCCTGTATCTCGGAAACTAAGAGCCCTAGGACGCTGAAATTTGCATGGTAGATACACAACAATCTGCTCTGTTTTCGAAGTTTCAAACGTATTTTTAAGGAATTTTTAATTAATTTTCAAATTTTAAAGCCTAATAGAGGAAAATGGTCAATACAATCGAAATCGCGGTCAAATGTCATGTTGGGAACGAGCTATTCGGATTTTCTTCCTTTGGAAACATGTTTAAATCTCGAAACGCCTGTCTCGGAAACTAAGGGCCCTAGGACGCTGAAATTTGCATGGTAGATACACAACAATCTGCTCTGTTTTCGAAGTTTCAAACGTATTGTTAAAGAATTTTTCATTAATTTTCAAATTTTAAAGCCTAGTAGAGGAAAATGCTCAATACAATCCTAAACGCCGTCAAATGTCCTGTTGGGAAGGAGCTATTCGCATTTTCTTACTTTGGAAACATGTTTAAATCTCTAAACGCCTGTATCTCGGAAACTAAGAGCCATTGGACGCTGAAATTTGCAGAGTAGATACTCAATAATCTGCTCTGTTTTCGAAGTTTCAAACGTATTTTTAAGGAATTTTTCACTAATTTTTAAATTTTAAAGCCTAATAGAAAAAAATGTTCAATACAACCGTAATCGCCGTCAAATGTCCTGTTGGGAAGAAGTTATTCGGATTTTCTTACTTTGGAAACATGTTTAAATCTCTAAACGCCTGTATCTCGGAAACTAAGAACCCTACGACGCTGAAATTTGCATGGTAGATACACAACAATCTGCTCTGTTTTCGAAGTTTCAAACGTATTTTTTAGGAATTTTTCATTAATTTTCAAATTTTAAAGCCTAATAGAGGAAAATGCTTAATACAATCCTAATTGCCGTCAAATGTCCTGTTGGGTAGGAGCTATTCGGATTTTCTTACTTTGGAAATATGTTTAAATCTTTAAACGCCTGTATCTCTGAAACTAAGAGCCCTAGGACGCTGAATTTTGCATGGAAAATACACAACAATCTGCTCTGTTTTCGAAGTTTCACATGTATTTTCATTGAATTTTTCATCAATTTTCAAATTTTAAAGCCTAATAGAGGAAAATGCTCAATACAATCCTATACGCCGTCAAATGTCCTGTTGAGAAGGAGCTATTCGGATTTTCTTACTTTGGAAACATGTTTAAATCTCTAAACGTCTGTATCTCGGAAACTAAGAGCCATAGGACGCTGAAATTTGCATGGTAGATACACAACAATCTGCTCTGTTTTCGAAGTCTCAAACGTATTTTTAAGGAATTTTTCATTAATTTTCAAATATTAAAGCCTAATAGAGGAAAATGCTCAATACCATTGTAATAGCCGTCAAATGTCCTTTTAACCCTTTCAGTGCTAATGCCGGATATATCCGGCGCAAGATTTTTGTGCCACGAGTGCTAATGACGGATATATCCGGCGCGGGTAGGTCGTGCCATGAGTGCTAAAGCCGGAAATATCCGGCGCACGATGTTTCGTCAGCTTTCTGATTTTATTCCTAGGGGGCAGTACAAGCTATTGGCTTGGCACGACATCTACAGCTTCCTAAAAGTACTAAGTAGCTGTAGTATTTTTTTCTGACCAATAGAGGGAGCATAAGGAGTGTTTAAGCCGAATTCATCTGCCCGTCGTGCGCGGCGGAGGCCGGCGGCCGGCCGGCCGGTGTTGACTGACAAAGGGAGTCGCTCGGTACTTGGACCGCGCGCAGGTCAAAACCTGCGAAATTATATGGCTCCAGCACCCTCCATCAAGGAGAGTGCTGGGGCAATAAAAATCTCTGCAAAATCTACCCATTCTGGTGTTTGTGCCTCACTTTGTGTTGAGATTTCTTGCTGTGCGTTCGCGTTTTTCTGAAGTATTATTACATTCGACTTGGGCCTTGATTTTGGTTGCATTCTCAGGATTTCTGTTATTTTCTTATTTCACCTATATATTTGAACTCTGGCTTCTCTTCTGGACACGGTATTTGACACTGAATTCTGCATTACGGCTTATTATATAATATTTTATCTCCATTTTCGGCTTTGTATTTCGGCGTTTTGATTTGCGGATATTGGATCATGGCAAAACGTCGTGTGTACACATATTAAATCACTTACTGCCTTAATTAAAAAAAAACAAATAAAAAAAATAAAAAATTTATAAATAAATTTTTTAAAATATTTCTAACTTCGCCAGTGCCGGTCCAAAGCCCAGATCAAAAAGAAGGATGGGAAATATAAGCAGTTTTCTCCCCGCGCCGCGGCCCCTACAAAGGGCGCGCGCCCGAAAAGAATGCAGGCCACAGCGACACAAGCGGGCCGGGTGACTCAGGGCCCAGGAAGGCGCTGATGCCACAACAACGTAAGGGGATGCAATACTGAAAATTGTAAATCTGTTCGTTTTTGACACATCAACTTCAAATTTTTAGCACATTATAGTTATATTATGCAGATATCAACTGCCAAATTTGAAATTGCTAATTTTAATAGATTGTAAAAAAAATAATTGTTTATTACTTTTTTATTTATATCATGAACAAATGCTCCTCTTGTTGTAATTTAATTAATTTTGAAATGAATTTTTTTTTACATTATGAGAAAAGAATAACAAAGATATTAGCGTTTTGGTTTTGAATTTTATTCATTACTTTACCAGAAAAAAAATTTATGTTATACCTTACTATTCGGAAAGCAAAAAAAAAAAGTTTCACACTTTTAACATTTTTTATTTAGAGAAGTATTTGCATCACTAAAAAATTACAACACTAAGTTTTTAACACAGTATCTTTTAATATATCTTGAATTTTTGAAAAAGATTCCATGAAAATTACATCATGTGGAGCATTTTCAATAAACAAAAATGTCAAAAAATTACTATTGCAGAAAATGACATTTAAAATTTGAACTTTCTAAAAAAAGTATTTAGTGGCCATATCTTGCTTCAGAACTCTCCTACTCCATATGTTTGACTTTCTTCTTCTTTCTTTTTAGCTTCTTTGGCATTTTTTGTCATTTTTAGTTTCTTTCTTGCAGTTTTCCTCTCCTGCTGCATAGCTCGTTCACTATTCTGCAACCGACGCTTGTCCCTGGCTGCACAAATTTTGTGACTTGTGGGTGTGAGATTTACTCCAGTCACACTTTCTCTTATTCTCTCACTGGCCTCATCCCATGTTAAATTCAGAAATTGCTGACACCACGGCAATTTCTAATTTTTTCTTCGACACAAATATTTCTTTTGGACATTTGCTCCAAATGACATTATGCAAATATTCATTTGCATTTTGTGTCTTGCCAGCAGTACATCTTGCATGCAATTTTTCGCATTCTTTTTACTAGTTTACTTGATCTCTTCTTCTGAGTATTATGTTTAGGCATTCTGTTCATTTTGCGTTTCCGTAACAAGGTACAACACAATGTAAATAGTTCTGTACTTATAACACTATGTACGAAACTAACCTATGTGCTAACCTAACCTACACATCATTTGATAAAATACTAATAATAAACAAATAACTTAAAAATCTAGCTAATATGATGAACAGGATCAGAGAAAAACTCGTCGCTGTCACACGAACCCAAACACAAACGTCAAATTGTACAAAACACAATTCTACTGACTACACCAGAAACACACGCTGAAGTCACGTTGTTTACACGTCTCCACTCGAAATAACGTTGGCAGTACTGCATCTTCGCGCCCAGATGTTCCACAAAGAATACACTTCAAAGTGGCAAAAATATTTACCGCGATATTAAAAAATATCCAGCCAAAAAATTAAGTTTCCAGGCTGCATGCAAAGGAAAGGGGGCGTAACCGGGCAACGCGCCTGGGCATTTAAATCCACGTGGCGGCCATTTAAATGGCGATACATGAAAAATTCTTACGACTGGCAATTCTAGAGACTTGGCACTTTCAAATCCATTAAAAATATAAAAATTGATATTTTTCAGAAATTTCAGTAAATTTCAGTATTGCATCCCCTTAAGGGTCTATATCAGTAGTAAAGCAGTAATCTAAATTTTAATATCTTTACTAATGTACTACGTTAATAATTTTTGAAACAAAATCGTCGGTGAATACGATTTTTAATTAATTTGCTTTACCACAAACGCGTCTTGGACTATACAAAATAAACAGATCACATGAAAAACTAGTGGCACTAAAAAATTCAGGACGCAACCACGTACACAGTAGTAAAAATTATGACAGAAGATTCTTTGGCCACAGGAGTTTTCGTGGGGGACCGATTCACCAAATTATTTAGAAATAAAATAAATATTTCTTTCGAATAAGACAAGTTGAATTCTCAATTCTTTACATAATTGTTTTGCAGAGTTTCGAGAAATAATCTTTCTTTTCCCATCTTCAGGTTACAAAAATTATAACAGCAAAATTTATTATTATAAATATCATCAAATGATAAAGAACGTAAGGACGTCTAAACGAACCATTTTTAAAACGAAAACCAGAGTCAAAATTAAAAAGACAAATGAAGATAAAACGTACGAATAATAAATAGTAAGGCTTTTCAGGAGAGGGGGGAAAAGAAGGAAGGGGGAAGTAGACAAATTAGAGCAAGGAATAAACAGCTACGAGAAAAAAAATGACAGAACACACTAGAAAATCCATTGAATTACTCACCGAAATGTAATTTAATTTTTGAAAAATCATTTATGAGTAAGTATTGATTGAAATATTCGATTCCACATTCGTTTTAACAGTCAGATGAATATTAATATTTAAGATCTCAGAAGCTAACCGAAGGTATTTCCTAGGTTGTTTCTTAGATGCAAGGTCATCGGAAATCCAGGGGAAAATATTTTTCACCTGGAAAGTTTTGTTTCGATGGTCTCTTATATATGGTACAAATCCGTGATATTTCCTGGACGTATTAAACATTTATGAGGCTAGAATCTCAGTGTCACAGAGGTTTGGAGCAGCATCCAAGGACGCGGAGCCGTTGGCCACAGTTTCAACTAATAAAACTATTCACCGGCCTAAGGTACCGCCTGAGTGAATTAGTGATCTATTGAGGAAAGCATCGGTCCACAACGAACGAAAGATTCAGAAGAACGGTAGTAATTACATCGCAATCGAATCCACCAGACAGTCGCCTTCAAATAATTACGTATAGGCGACATGCAACGAAATCAAACGGATTAAACTGCTACCTGAGAGCTAGTTTTAATGTGTGATATAGCATGGTAGATTTGCACTACATTACACGTTCAAATTACAGTTACGTTAGTGAGGTTAGGTTTGATCAATTTAGTAATCCGTTTGATCAATTTTTTCCCGCAATATGCAGGCAGATTTTAAAACAACACTGAGATACCAAGATCAAAATATTCACATTCGTTCACATAGAGTGAAGTATTGAAAGTACTGCCTATATATGCCGTGATTTTTACGATCAACCCCAGACGAATGCCGAGGCAGTACCCTAACAAACGGGTCACGGACCGCGCGCGATCTTTCCTACCTCTTCCTTGTTCTATTTTCACACACACTAACATGCACTATATTACCACACATTACCTTGTCCTATCCTCACCCCTAATCTATATACTACCTGTCAAGGTGGCACCCCCACTTCATGGAAATTCAAAAACAACTAGCCTATAATTTTGTACTAATTATGTACTAATTTTGTACCAAAATTAAAAATTTTGTACTAAACTATAAACCACTAAAAAACGGCGTTCAAAAGTGGGGGTGCCAGCTTGACGTCAAGCTGGCACCCCCACTTTTCACAAATGAAAAATCAACAACCCCATAATTATCTACTAATTATGTACTAATTTTGTACCACAATAAAAAATTTTGTACTCGATTATAAACAATTAAATAACCGGTTTCAAAAACCTTCTTTCTGTGTGCATTTCAGATTTTTTTAAAACACATTTCAAATCAGATCTCAAAGTTCAAATTTCTACTGTCGTTTTGTACTATAGTAGTCTTCACCGTGTAAAAGTTTCAAACTTTTATCTGGTCCCCTAACAGAGATATTAAAGGCAGAAAGCGGGAAACATTGCGTGCAGCTTAAAACAAAAGTGTCGACAGTAACACTTTCCCTTATCACAAACTCAATATCAACTATCTCACACATATCAACAAATTATGTTCTAATTCTGTATCACAATAAATAATTTTGTACTCAATTATAAACAATTAAATAACCGGTTTCAAAAACCTTCTTTGTGCGTGCATTTGAGATTTTTTTAAACCCATTTCAAATCAGATCTCAAAGTTCAAATTTCTACTGTCGTTTGGTACTATAGCAGTCTTCCCCGTGTAAAAGTTTCAAACTTTTATCTGGTCGCCTAACAGAGATATTAAAGGCAGAAAGCGGGAAACATAGCGTGCAGCTTAAAACAAAAGTGTCGGCAGTGACACTTTCCTTTATCACAAACTCAATATCAACTATCTCACACATATCAACAAATTATGTTCTAATTTTGTATCACAATAAATAATTTTGTACTCGATTATAAACAATTAAATAACCGGTTTCAAAAACCTTCTTTGTGCGTGGATTTCAGATTTTTTTAAAACACATTTGAAATCAGATCTCAAATTTCAAATTTCTACTGTCGTTTGGTACTATAGTAGTCTTCACCGTGTAAAAGTTTCAAACTTTTATCTGGTCCCCTAACAGAGATATTAAAGGCAGAAAAAGGGAAATATTGCGTGCAGCTTAAAAGAAAAGTGTCGATCATGACACTTTCCTTTATCACAAGCTCAATATCAACTATCTCATACATATCTACAAGTTATGTTCTAATTCTGTATCACAATAAATAATTTTGTACTCGATTATAAACAATTAAATAACCGGTTTCAAAAACCTTCTTTGTGCGTGGATTTCAGATTTTTTTAAAACACATTTGAAATCTGATCTCAAAGTTCAAATTTCTACTGTCGTTTGGTACTATAGTAGTCTTCCCCGTGTAAAAGTTTCAAACTTTTATGTGGTCCTTCAACAAAGATATTAAAGGCAGGAAACGGGAAATATTGCGTGCAGCTTAAAAAAGTGCCGGTCATGACACTTTCCTTTATCACATTGTAGATCATTGAACATTGAACATTGTAGACCAATAATTAAACATTACTGACCGTAAATAAATTTAATTATACCAAAATCCATTGCCGAATTGAAAGCAAACGTCAAATTAGAAGTAATTTTTAGTCATTTAATTCATTATTACGTAGCATTACTGCAAATTCGAATCTGAAAGGTAAATCTTAACGCTCGGCCTTTCGAAACGGAAGTCATTTACAAAGCTTTAGCGACACCTGCCCTGGCGAATATAGACAAGGCTTGCCGGAGATTAACTCACTGGCGGATGGAAGGCTCGAAAAAACCCACAAGAATGTCACAGTGGGAGAGGGTGGGCTGACGCCCCCATGTTTTGGAATTTCCTGGAAGCTCTTAATATATTTTACATTCCTTAATTGCCATTTGCTAAGCACGAGCGTCTCCATTATTTGAAAGTCTATTCTTCTCTATAGGAACGTCCAGTCCTCTTTCGTTACTTAGAATTCAATGCCAGGAATATTTGTCAAGTTTGTGCCCGCACTTCTCTGAAATTCAAACTCAAATATTCTATAATATTTTTACCAATTACTGTAAGTACTAATTTCCTACCGCAATAAAAAATTGTACTACATTATAAACAATGAAAAAACCTCGTGAAAAAGTAGGGGTAGGCAACTTCACGTAAACCTGACACTGCGATTGCTAAAAATTTTAAATTGTAATAATGCCATATTAATGTACTTATTTTGTACCGTGATGGAAATTACTACATTATGAAATATTAAAAACAAGTGCAAAAGTAGAAGATATTTCACTTACACCTAGTGACCCCACTTGGAAATGTTAACAAAATCTCTACAATAGTGCACTAATTACGTATTAATTTCCTACCGAAATATTTTTTACTTAATTCTAAGCAAATAAAAAAGGAGTAATGCCAGATAAAGGTACAGTAGCAAAAAAACTCATGTCATGCAACCACAAATACGATAAAGGTACAGTGTCAAAAAAACTCATGTCATGCAACCACAAATACGATACAGTGCGAACGAAATTATTCATTAACTTTTTATCAAAATAAAATGCTTTGTAAACTGATGCATACAATTTTTATTTTCTCGCTACTGCATACGCATTATAGAATAAGTATATTCTAGGAATGGTTCATGGTTGTTGGTCATTTCATTAAAAAAGTTTCTTAGTTCGCCAACGTTTCGGAACTTTATTGTTCCCTCATCAGGGCTTGCTAAGGATGAATATTTAAGAAATTATTAAGTGAAAAAGAGATATTATTTGCTATGATTATTAGAAAAAGAGAAAATATAGCCATCTAAAACTAGTAGCGCATAGAAACCAATCTCACCCAAACTATATTCTAACTAATTTTAGGTAAATTACTCTTTAAAATGCTCTATTCCTGAATTTAGGCTCAGTGAATTTCCCAAAAATTGCCGATTTCCAAATCTGGAAAATACAAATTCGCAAACTAGGAAGACAGCAAATAACTTAGTTTTAAACTCTAAGAAACAATATTCCGGCATCTATATTCCAAAAATTAGGGCTCTACAAATAGAAACAGTTAACATGCGTTCTTATGGAAGGAAAAGATGGTTTGATTAACAGTAAGTAAATATTTATATTAGAAGATTTTGAAATAAGTACTTCTGTTTCATTGAATAAAAGGTAAGTACTGGATTTTAGTTGATTGTTTATCCACTTTGATTGTCTAAAGTGAAACGAAAGACGAATCATCTCTGATTTTAAGAGTATTTTATTTATGTATAGTATTATATTATTATATTTTATTTATTTATATATTAGTTTTCTGTACTATATTTTATATTTATTTTTATACAATATTTACATGTACTAGCAGCCCCACCTTATAAAGATATTTATATATAAATAATAATAATAATAATAATAATAATAATAATAATAATAATAATAATAATAATACATTTGAATTTCATTATCAATTCATTTATTCAATGAACATTTCTAATAGAATTGTGAGTAAGTGAAAATTCAGATTCTTGTGTTTCATGGCATACTTTTTTGTCATCACAATAAACATTTAACAGTAGAATAGCAAAAATGATATTATTTTATGAAATCTACTAACAAAATTGTAAAGAAAAGAGGAGTGAAGATTGGGAATTTTGGCTGACGGAAAAGCTGTCCTTGTAAGAAGGAAGTAAGAAAGGACTTTTCATTGTGCTTTCTACCTGCAGCATCCTGCAACCCTTTTAATCCCGCAATGCTATCTGTCGCGCACGAAGCGACCCCTCCCCCCCGCCCTCACGGCTGAGCGAATGAACTCAGGTGACGTCAAGTACTGTGCTCTGGAAAAACCTCGTGTTGTTCATTGAGGCAGCGGATCCCATGGACAAAAGGCGGCGTTTCTCCATCCCATCGTGTACTGCATTTTTACGTTCTCGCATCTTGAAAGTAGAGAAACACGTGTGTATTAATATGTAATGATACTTAATAACATGACAAACGCAGCCCTTATATACGTTTGATTTTGGTTAATAAAGCCTGATTTCGAAAGATTATAGCAATCTATGCTATTTCTGGTAATCAGTTACATTATGTTGATGAACAAAAGATGTTGAACAATTTGATGGCATGGTAAAATTAGAAAATACTAACATGGCGTTCCTTAATATTCCCAAACTATGAGGAAATGTCGTAGGCAATAATTTCAGAATATATTCATTTATACAATAGATCGTTTATGTTGGCTTTTTTCAGTCAAATTCACATTTTAAATACTGAATTTGACATAAATTCACATATTTTTCACGTTTTCTTAATGTTTCACATCCATAACGAATCAAAAAGTTATGTTAAGTAAAGTATGTATTGTAAAGTCTGGAGCGACAAAAAAAAAGCGAGAAATTCCTATGGTGTTATTTTTTATTTGTCTGTAATTTGTTGGTTTTCTTGCGTTTGCGATGCTAACATGACACGACTTTCGCCACGTGTTTGCGAAAAAATTGCATTTTCGCTAATATTTGAAAAGTGACAAAATTTTTATTTTGTAAAGTCTGGAGCGACAAAAAAGCGACAAATTCCTATGGTGTTATTTTTTTATTTGTGTCTGTAATTCGTTGGTTTTCTTAAGTTTGCGATGCTAACTTGATATCACGTTGGCCGAATCTTAATACCCGGGACAAATGAAGAGCGACAAATTTATTTTTTTTGCGTAACAAATTAGCGACAAAAAAGCGACAAATTTTGATTTTAGTTTCAATAATTTTTAAAAACTTTGCGATTCTAACTTTATGGAGGTGTGGGTGAGTGCCCGGCGAGTCCGAGGGATGTGGGTGTGACGTACAGGGAAATAATAACACAGACGACTGATTCTAAATAAAAAATGTACATATATTTATACAATAATTTACAAGTTAAATTTACTAAACGAAAAAATCTCTTGCAACCTTTCTATTCCCTTAGCCGCGAAACCCCGCGACAACTTCCAGGCCTAGCCCAGGACCACTGCTCTTGCATAACTTGTAGATATGTATGAGATAGTTGATATTGAGCTTGTGATAAAGGAAAGTGTCATGATCGACACTTTTCTTTTAAGCTGCACGCAATATTTCCCTTTTTCTGCCAGTAATATCTCTGTTAGGGGACCAGTTAAAAGTTTGAAACTCTTACACGGGGAAGACTGCTATAGTACCAAACGACAGTAGAAATTTGAACTTTGAGATCAGATTTCAAATGTGTTTGAAAAAAATCTGAAATGCACGCACAAAGAAGGTTTTTGAAACCCGTTTTTTAATTGTTTATAATCGAGTACAAAATTATTTATTGTGGTACAAAATTAGAACATAATTTGTTGATATGTATGAGATAGTTGATATTGAGTTTGTGATAAAGGAAAGTGTCACTGCCGAGACTTTTGTTTTAAGCTGCACGCAATGTTTCCCGCTTTCTGCCTTTAATATCTCTGTTAGGGGACCAGATAAAAGTTTGAAACTCTTACACGGGGAAGACTGCTATAGTACCAAACGACAGTAGAAATTTGAATTTTGAGATCAGATTTCAAATGTGTTTGAAAAAAATCTGAAATGCACGCACAAAGAACGTTCTTGAAACCCGTTTTTTAATTGTTAATAATCGAGTACAAAATTATTTATTGTGGTACAAAATTAGAACATAATTTGTTAATATGTATGAGATAGTTGATATTGAGTTTGTGATAAAGGAAAGTGTCACTGCCGAGACCCTTGTTTTAAGCTGCACGCAATGTTTCCCTTTTTCTGCCTTTAATATCTCTGTTAGGGGACCAGAAAAAAGTTTGAAACTTTTACACGGGGAAGACTGCTATAGTACCAAACGACAGTAGAAATTTGAACTTTGAGATCAGATTTCAAATGTGTTTGAAAAAAATCTGAAATGCACGCACAAAGAAGGTTTTTGAAACCCGTTTTTTAATTGTTTATAATCGAGTACAACATTATTTATTGTGATACAGAATTAGAACATAACTTGTAGATATGTATGAGATAGTTGATATTGAGCTTGTGATAAAGGAAAGTGTCATGATCGACACTTTTCTTTTAAGCTGCACGCAATATTTCCCTTTTTCTGCCTTTAATATCTCTGTTAGGGGACCAGATAAAAGTTTGAAACTTTTACACGGGTAAGACTACTATAGTACCAAACGACAGTAGAAATTTGAACTTTGAGATCTGATTTGAAATGGGTTCTAAAAAAATCTGAAATGTATGTGCAAAGATGGTTTTTGAAACCCGTTTTTTAATTGTTTATAATCGAGTACAAAATTATTTATTGTGGTACAAAATTAGTACATAATTAGTAGATAATTATGGGCTAGTTGATTTTTCATTTGTGAAAAGTGGGGGTGCCAGCTTGCCGTCAAGCTGGCACCCCCACTTTTGAACGCCGTTTTTTAGTGGTTTATAGTTTAGTACAAAATTTTTAATTTTGGTACAAAATTAGTACATAATTAGTACAAAATTATAGGCTAGTTGTTTTTGACTTTCCGTAAAGTGGGGGTGCCACCTTGACGGAGGTTCAGCAGTGTTATTGTCTGTATAACCGACAAAAATTCTCGAGAAATCTTGTATCATATTCTGTACAAAAAGATTACACATTGAGAATTCACCTTACTGACGGTTTGGAGCTGGGTTTAAGGCGAGACTCCATCCGAAAATTGAAAAAAATATCGAATTTTGGTTTTTAATTTTAAAATAATCTCTAGACTTTCCTGAATATTTTGATATATTATTTTTTTGAAAAATTGTTGTTGTTTTTTGCTTATTTTATTGTGTTGTGAATGTGCATCAGCACAGTCAGGCTGATGTTTCAGTAATTACGTGGTTCCACATTAACAGACATAGTTCTGGCACTATTTGCTGTGGAAGGATGCAATTTTCGTAGTTTCATATTTGGTTAGCTTGCTTGTTTGTGTAATTTGTCGAGCCTCTTTGTTCTTCTGTGTTCTTACAGTTAAGTGTTATTTTCTCTCTCTTGGAGTAAGCGGTGGGAGAGCATGGTGTGTGCAAAAAAATTTCAACTACTTTGTCTGAAATGACAAGACCGAGAGGTATTTTTAAAAAGCTTGTGAACAAAGGAAATATATTAAACCGTGCTTATATATTAAGACTGTTGAGGTCTACAATTTGTGTAATGTGGAAAATACGTCTAGTAATGAAAACACCAGAATTGATCCACTCAAGCGCCCCCCTCCCCTCCAAGCAGAGATCTCAGCAGAGAAAATTACCAAAGAAGTCAGAAAAAGAAAACAGCTTCTACATATCAGCAATAAATGAAATAATTCACAATATGGAGTAGATTTTTTAAAATAAAATAATAGAAAAAATATGATGGGTAATTCCTAGTAAAAACTTTTGAGAAAAACGCTCCTAAAATCAGTTTATAAATACCCGGTTTTCTCATAAACCATTAAACCTATTTCATTGATTCCTTTACATATTGCTTTATGTGATGCTGTGGATCTACTTTCGCAAAGTTAGCTTTATTTGTTTCAATTTTATAAATAAATTTGTCGTTATATTTTTGAAAAAATGGAGTTCCGAGAAAAAAATTATATTTCGGTTACTTGCAAAGCAATTGCTTTCAATGTAGATCAGCACAACAACAAGAGTACAGATTAAATACAGTAAAAAATTCAAATGTGTATATGCTATAGTTTCTGATGGATAATGGGTCATCAATATGAAGAATTTAACACGGGTAACATGCGAGAGGAAATCTCACCTTAAGACTGTGGTTACGGGAAATACGGACATACAGCACGGCGGGGAGGGAGGCAGAGACAAAAAAATTAGTAGCAAGGAAATTAATATTTTTGATATCTTAAATTTATAAGGATATTTATATAGTATTTAGGCTTTTTTCTTTCCCGAGACGCATGGATACAGGTGGGCGAATGAAACACAAAGGGGTTGCTATTTTCTAAAGCAACAGTGACATCCAAAATTTTAATTCAAAATTGCGCATTATCTTTTAACTTCCCTTAAGTAAAATTTCAGGAAAGAGTTTCAACTATCCCAATAATCCACTAATCTGTTGACTCTGGGCACGAGAAAATAGAGTATCAGCGATACTGTCTCATTACAAAACAAGTTTCGAACATTAAAATGTTGAAAACTATTCTTACAAATACATGTTTGACTATTTGAAGTTAATATTCAGTATCTGACTTGCAAAAATACCTTCCAGCTGAGTTGCTGTCGATGATGTGAACCGAACCGTGCATGACCTGTTCGGCTCACATCTTCGCACGCACAGCCGTGCATGGACGGCTTGGCTCATAAAAGTATTACTAATTATTACCTATTATTACTAATTATTGCATATTATTACTAAGTATTGCATATTATTACTAATTATTACATATAATTACTCATTATTGCATATTATTACTAATTATTAGCTATTATTACTACTTTTTGTCTATTATTACCAATTTTGTCTATTATTACCAATTTTGCCTATTATTACTAATTTTGCCTATTATTACTAATTTTTGTCTTTAGTTCCGATCTATTCTTTTTCTCTATATTAATTCGACATAAATTCAAAATTGTCATCGTATCTTGATTTCTTTCTATAAGATCACAACAGTGTAATGCTTCCAAATTTTCAATTAACTAATACAAAGAAAAATGTTTTCAAATGTGTCAGTATCTGACTAATATTCGTAAATAATATCTATCAAAAGTACTTAACTTGTCAATATGATTACTGATGTACACGGAACGAACTTGCAACAACCTCTTACAAGGACAGTGTTGTTTATTGACGTGGATTTTATAGCTGTACCCATTTTAATACTTGTTTTATTGCAATTAACATGAAGAACACTGTAGTAGAAATTAAGTTCAATAATTGTTCACGTCCCACTACACTGCAGTGTTTCAGAGAAGTCTTTATGTGAGTACGTACGTAATGCGTCTTTTTTTCCTACATTGGGTAATTATATAACCTCATCGTATACTCTCAGTGTGTATTTAATTTTCATTTGTCCATACATTCGTTTAACAAGCTGCATACAAATTAATTGATCATTGAAATTGAAACAAAAAAAGAAGTTAGTTAAAGAGGTATTTTTTGCAATAAGAAGCTTAATATCGAGGTGTGTTCAAAGAAAAGTCAATTAAAACGCTGAATGCGCTTATTTTTTCCGGCTCTACAGATTGATGTAGCAGTCTTGTTGGTATTGTAAACTGTGCAGCTGCTTCTTTCAAGCGTGAAAACATGACGCTCTCGACTCCGGGTTGTTTTCATATTATTCTCATTTGTTTGTTCCTTGCATTGTGTTGAAATTGTAATGAAATCTGACGTGTAAAGAGAATATTTTAACAGGTGTTCTTTCACAACACATTTCTGAAGCTTTTCTATGGGAGTTTAACATTTGTGGACAAGTGGATGGGCGATGTAGTAGCAAAAGCTTATCTCTGTGAAAAATAACACATGCCTTTGTTAATAGGACTAGCATAGTGAGCTACTGTATATAAAGTCAAGGACCAAAAGGTAAGAGCAGATAACCTAACGTATTAACTGATTTGTAAATATATTAATCATAATAAAGGTAAATGGAATCTCACATCAGAAATCAGTGAATGCAGAAGTATGAAAATGCGATAAATGTACAAAAGTGTGTCACATGTATGAATAATCGATAAATGTGGTTGTCACTTGGTGAATAATACTGATGGTTCGTAATGAATCCTATAGTTAGTTAAAAACGAAAACCAGTATATAAATGCTATGTAAATACCAGTATGTAAATTTGTACTTAATTGCAGTTATTTTTGTCATACAAATGTCTCTCTATAATTAAATATTATTCAAAACAACATGCGCGTATGCACGCAGTGTAGTGTTATTCTGACGGAGTCATGATCTGCACGCGAAATTAAGAACATATATTCGTATGTGAATCAGTGAAAGGAAACACGCTCCTACATTTGAAATCAAAGAGGAAGTCAGTATATTCAAGAATCATAACTAGTACTTCTTTGGTAAACATTACAGAAATGCTTTGGGAAACATTAAAGAAATCTGCAACACGTATTAATTAAGAACAAGTTACAGCTGAAGTTACGCACCGTGCGAGTTTTGTAATAATTTCGAATATCTGGGGTGAAATTTATATTATACTTTTGTCCGTAATTTCAGTCCATCAAGAAAATGTAAGAGGTGAATGCTCTATTCATTCTCGTGTTTCGTAACATGAGCATTGCGGATTTATCAGACAACAATTTATTATTCGTTGACTTTAGTAATCTTGTTGGTTTGAGGTTTCTCAATAAAAAAAATCGTTAACCAGAATGTCATTGATCAACAAATAACAAGAAAAAGGGAAGAAACAAAACTAGTGGTGTTACAACAGTACATACTTTCGTGCATTTTATATCTGTTACGTAAAATTATATATTTCTCCTTTAACATACGTTAGTGTAATTTTTGAAAAATTAAAAAATTACATCAAAATAATGTTTATGTCATTCAGTGCATTAAGTTTCGAAGAATACATTTCATTAAGAATATATTTCATTAAAATCTCTATCTTCAATATTTTAGTTGTAGGAAGACGGCGAAAAGTCTTTACAATTTTGAAATTTCGGAAAGCTGGGGAATTCAACAAAAATGGGTCCTACGCCATTTTAAGCGTGGACGGACAGACGGACCGACTGAGAGGCGGACGGATATATCAGGCGTAAGTTAATGAAGGACGAATTTATTTTTAAATACACGTCTTGGTAAATTTTAGAATTTTTATTGATTAAAGGTTATTTTATTTGTGATATGGTCTTTCCAAGTTAGATGTGTAATTGGGATCGAGGATGGGTGCCATTGTATATATTAAAATTTAGTTGATTGATTGTAAGTGATTCCGGGCGCGTCAACTACTGTGCTCAATAGTCCAGTAAGTGTAGAGTTCGGGAATTGGTGGTCGTCTTTCCCCGCTGGATGGCGAGATCCGGCGCCGACCTACCGTCGGCTACCGGGTTTTCCCCCTACCAGGTATCTCCCACCAGCGGGGCACCGCCCCAGCCAGGACAAACTCTAAGCTCCTGGCCGGTCTCCCGGCATGAGTGGTAGTGCAGTGAATGTTAGTGTGTGTGTGTAAACATAGGAAAAAGAAGAGGAAAGAAAGAGCACTCGCGATCTATGGCCCATTTGTTAGGGTACTGCTTCAGCATTCGCCTGGGGTCGATCGGGGAAACCTCGGAAAACAACCAAACCACCGCCAGGAATGTTAATGTGCTTCCGAAGCCACGCCCTCGCTCCGCATTCCGAAATGTTGGAATGATTGGTTGGTTAGTGAGTCTGGGCGCGTCAACTTCTGAGGTTATTAGTTCCGTAAGTGTAGTGCATATTTTTCCCTCGGGAGAAGGCGGTAACGTTCCCCGCTGGATGGTGCGATCAGGCGCCGACCTACCGTCGGCTAGCGGGGTTTCCCCAGCCAGGACCAGGTATCTCCCACCAGCGGAGCACCGCCCCAGCCCGGACAAGCTCTAAGCTCCCGACCGGTCTCCCAGAATATGTGAAAGTGTGGTGCATGTTTGTGCGTGTGTGTGTGTAAGGGGAGAAGATAGAACAAGGAAGAGGAAGGAAAGATCGCGCGCGGTCCGTGGCCCGTGTTTTAGGGTACTGCTCCGGCATTCGCCTGGTGTTGATCCGAGAAACCACAGCCGCTAGAATTCTCCTCCAGGCAACGAATGAAATCGACCTAGCTGACAAGTTAGTGTCAAAAATCCTGTCATTGTCGGGACCTGAACATCCCGGGTAGAGGGACTGCAGTGACATCAGTTAATGTACTGAGCCATCTCTCCCAGTATTAGAATTTAGTATTACATATATGGATGGATTACATACATACATTTTAATGAACATATTTTAGCTTTTTTCTAATTTCTTTTTAGCTATTTTGGGGGACTGATCTTATTACTCCACCTTTGAAACTAAAATGAAGTCACGTTTAAATCGTCCTGAACTATCCGACCAGAATTAAAGAGACCAAAATAAAATTTTATTGGAAGAGTAGGGTGTAGCGTCAAAAGAAAAGAAAAGGATACAATTTTTGAATTAATAAAATAACTATGAAAATATTTATTAGAATAAGAGAAACAGGAGATCTATAAGGAACTGCAGTGAGAATTTTATGTTTAGAACATAAATTATAATTTAATATGACTTATAAACTTCTATTAAAAATAAAATTTGTAAAAAGCCGAGCACGTCAATAGAACTTAATTACGGAATTTGATTGAACAGATATAATTACGGAATTGATTTATTTGGATTTTATTGAAACATACAACACTTATTTATCATCAAAATGAATAGTTTTGATAAATATTTCTGTATTGTGCATTCTATATACAACTTAACGAACTTCTTTGACGTCGCGGTACCATTCATTTTACTCACCAACTCGAGTGTATTAGGTTGATAAAAATGACGATCTGGAAATATTTTTATCAACAAATAAGTAAATAAATAACATTTGTAATCGAATGCTTGGCTCAGACCTTGTCGCATGTTGTGTCTCAACATTAAACACGCCAGCTGATTCACATTTCAAACGTATTTTCCTTTTCAGCTTTACCTCTTACCCACCTTTTCGCTTGATAACGGAATCGGAGGAAAACGGAGTGTGTACACCCACATACACACACACACACAATATGTTTCCTTCTGGTTAGTCTGTCCCGGCAGATGCGCCGCGCAGCTGAGGAGGAAATCCGCCAGGGCGACGTCCTCCGCACGGCCAGCCCCCGATCCGCCCCGCGTCACCCGCCCCCGCGCCTACTCCCACGCTCTCCCCCGCGCCCGCCCACTCGCCCGCTCACGCGTTCATTCCCCGCCCGCTTCCGTATCCGTCACCGCTCCCGCGCCCGCCTCTCGCTTACCCCCGGCCGCGTCTACACCCTCGCTCGCACCCGCGCCCGCCCACTTGCCCGCCTACGCGCTCGCCCCGCGCCCGCCCTGCGCCCCCCCCCGAGCCGCCCCCCGCGCCGGCCACCACGCCCGCCTCGCGGTCGGACCTTCCCACCGCGGTTCCTCTGAGCTTCCGTCCATCCTTCCTCTCCACGCCCAGTGTCAGCGCTAGGCATGGGCAGAGGCAGACCAGGTGATTGCCTGGGGCCCCGCATGTCAAGGGGCCCGATCGTGACACTGATGAGGAAAATGTGTTGAATGTCGCATCTCTTCCAGCTTTCGCCCCTTTGACGAGTGATGTCTGCGCAAACCCCGATGCTGTAACCAGGTTGCATGTAACCATGAAGCCGCGAATTTCCTCAGGAAGAACGGGAAGGAGGGGCGTCTCAATCTCTTTCACCTTTCCACAAATTACTCATAAATTGTTAGTTATGTACTACCGTTTCATCATCATCTTCTTCTTCTTCTTCCTAAGGCGTTTCCTCAAATTTGTCTTGGCCTGAAAGTCCTACTCCGGTATTCGTCTGGTGCTAAAAGAGGAAAGTCCGAAAACTATTGATCAATGCGGCAGGCCCCTCGTAGAATTCTCCCGCTCAACGAAGCATAACTAAATTATATTCTAGTGCAGCCAATTACAAACTTGAGTAATAATAACAATAATAATGATTTAATAAATGAGTAATAATAATCGAAATGGAGAGTCTGGCGAGGACGACATCCACAAATCCATACTCCTCGAACACGTTCTAATTCCCTCGTCAGCATTTATTGAATGCGCAGTAAAAATGAACGTGTTTCTAATCCAAAGGTCAGAAACGAATGAAAACCGTTTCCCTCCAAGCCCTGTTTTGAACACCCTTTTGAATCCCTGGTTTTCTTTAAGACACATTACTCCATTATTTACGAAATTATCACAAATATATTATTTTTAAAATGGGCAGTACTTTTTTGAGATATTTATCACAAGAATATTACATTGGCGTTTCAGTTTCTTTCATTGCCATTCTTTAATCTTCACGTGATATTGCCTGTTCTTGTGTTGTCTCTACTTGAAATGCGGTGGTGTAGACATTAACTGCGGTTAATATTCAACCCGTGCGAACCATGTTTTCTGAAAGTGGTTTAGTTGTCAATATTTAAAAACCACCTTTCAGCCTAGCACTGACGACCACAAAGATTTGTTACGCGGTTGCCTCCGGCCACCGCGAGTGCAGTACAGGAACACGGAAATCATACAACGTACAGTTTCGAGAAAAGTGGTACTATAGTATTCTTACTCCTATTTTGAGATGTTTCTTTTCACAATAAAGAGCCATAGAACGCGCGGTTACTTCTTCGAGAATATAATCTTCACGATGTGTATTTCTCCTTTAGTTTTACCGCTTCCATAACCTGCGCTTTAACAGAATGAAATTTTTCGCCACTGAAGAGACTGAAAAGTTGTTTAAGAAATTAATTTATTATAATGGAGATTATCGTGTTTGGACAATATTACAGTTCAACGTGGAAATGTTATAAGAGAAACGCGCAAACCTTTAGAAAGGTAGCCATTTATACAAAACGTTATTGAGCAGTTTGCACACAAGGAGAGGAGATTTGATCTAACCTTCAAAACAATATGGTAAGTCTTAATTTTCTTAATGAATTTAAGATTTAATTGTGTTCATGATGAGCACTGTTGAAACTGAGTGATTTGACGGAAGTGATTAAAGTGTGACACGGCGACTAATCAAAATAAATTTATTGAAGTGGAAAGCTGCGCGACACTTTTGACTCGCATACTGATTTAAAGAAATAAAAGAATGATTTTTCTTAGGGGAGGGGAGCGGAGGTAGTTTCAAATATAATGAGCAGTCAACATGGTGTTTTCTTACAAATAATTTTTCATTTATGCTGAATATAAAATGTTTTTATTTTCTCTCCACCGCTTACGTAGTAGAGAGAAAAATATGTAATGTTGCGTGGAATAAGGAAACGTTTTTCGGAGTCTTCCTACATCTAAATTATTAAAGACATGTATTTTTACCTTAATGAAATCTGTTCCTTAAAGATAGATTTGGAAATAAGGTCACGTTCAATTTTTCGAAAATTCGAGTACTTTTCGCGTAATTTTGCGTGAAAATAGGGGGAGAAAGTACGTGGTATTTTAGCATCACTAGTTGAAGATTGCAAAAATTCAAAACATTTTTTGGCGTCTTCCTACAACTGCAAGTATGAAGATAAAATTTGTTTCTTAATAAAATGTGTTCATCAAGAATTGATCTTCAAACAAGGCCATGTTCAATTTTTCAAAAATATAAGTATTTTTTGCGTACATTGGAAAAGAATTTGAAATGGTAAATTCCAATTTCCAAGGCTTCGTTTGAGGTAGGGTCAGACTGTAAAAGTAATTTTAGAGGCGCTTGGAGGCAGTTGGATATTCTAAAACTCTCTTCTGATTGTTTAACTTACAAATATTGCGAGAAAGAAAATGATTCCTCGCAACTATTTGCTCGAAGTGCAAAGTAATATCGAGGTGACTAATGTGAAATATTTATGGCTTTGAGCGTTTCACTCAGGACCTCGAGACAATTTTAATTTCTAAGATTTATCTTGATGGATACGTGCGTGGTGTTCCCGATGTTTATTTTAATTTTAATTATAATTAACTAAATTAATTTAATAAAAATTATACTTTTAATTATAAGTTACTATTGAAAACTATTTTGTGCGAACTTTTATTTAATGTACGATAATTTCAGATTCACTTTTCAGCTCTCTGGCCACTCTGGTTATGAAGTTGCAATTTAACAACAGGCACGTCGCGATAAGATCTGAGGTTCACAAAATAATCTCTCATTTCCAGGCGGTATTTCTAGAAGAGTGTTCCTTGTGAATGTCTAGAAGAGGGTGGTATCGAAAACCAGGATATCGTGGATGTAAATAGTGGAATTAAATTTTGTATTTCTGGTGTTAATATAAGGAAACGTCGAAGGAGACTGTCATTCGAATCTTGAACAGAAATATTAAGTTAAATGTTATTTAATCATTAAATCTATTTTAAATTGCACTGATAACAGAAGACGATAATTACGGCCGCTGTTGGTTCGGGTGAATATAAACTGATAATTTTGTTTACGGCTAAAATACTCGACGAGCATCATTGGTATATTTACGTAGAACGTAAATACACTGAATTTAATGGCAGAAAGCTGTTTTCGTTTAAACGATTAAATTTTCAAAAATATGTATTTTTCACGCTTCGTTTTTTAAGAATTTTTGAAAAGGTAGTTGAAATGTAAGACGAAATTATCATAAAACCATTAGCCATATCCCGAGAAAGTACGTGTTGTTGTACCTCCAGTAGCATATTTCTTGAGTTATAGTTAATATTTATAACATGAACAATTGATTCATTGAACCACTTTCGTAAGTATAGAAAATTTGTAAAAGTTAAATTTTTGAATATATATCATTGGCTTTTGGAGGGGTCTGAACCCCCCTGAGCTCCCTCCGCCTCGTTCCATCCTCTTGTGTACACGGGTGTCCTCTTGTGTGCAGAATAGCACTTCACCGCAATTTCAGTTTATGATCCGTCACAAGTATGAGTGAACGTGTGCGTGTCTGTGTGTGTCTACGAACTTTTTTGTGTTGGATTTATTTATTCGTATGGGTTTATCCCCGTGTTTTCGAACCAGGCTTCCTTGGAAACCTATCCCCGAACGGGGCCGGGGACCTTTATCGAGCAGGCGCAACCTCATGGGTAGTCCCGTAAATGTGGCTGGGATTTGACTGTCACTTTCTCCGCCAGATATCGGTCTCAGTTAACTACATCCGAGCGGTCTGGTTGGGAGAAAGTAAGATCTCATTTGGGCGGGATGTTGTCGGAGGGATTCAATTTTGCCGGGCATCCGCCAGGGTTCTTTTATATGCCACAAGAATGACATGGCTACTAAGAATTTTCCGCCCATCGAACCCGCACACTGGCGGTTCATAGGCCAGTAAGCTAACCCCTCAACCACTGAGACGCGTTATGTGTTGGATAAAAAAGGTAGTTGTCCTCATAAGTTAAACACAGTCCCAATTACATCTTTTGAAATTCATAATATTCGTTGTGAAAAAATAAAACAATGCGGATCGAGTCAAGTATTTGAACTTTACTACAAATTTATTTTAAAATTATTTTGGTAATACATTGACGTCGTGATTCATTGCTGCTTTGTTTCCCTTCATGTGATGCACGCACTAGCTTTAAAATTAATTTTATAAATTATATTGTATCTCTGGTTACTTGATCAATATTGCTACGTGTACGCTATTCTAACAGAAAGTGGTACTTGGTGTCTTTCATTTCAGATTTATATTTTAAATTTTATTCAGAGCGAAGGTGAAAGTTAAATGTTTTCAAATTTCAGTGTGCTTTTGAAGATACCAATGAAAAACATTATGAACATTAAGAAATTTATTATAGCGGTTATTTAAATTACAATCAACATATTAATTAAATATTAACAATTGTGAATGATTAAATGTTAATGTATGGCAGGGTCGCCTGGAAGTGCACTTTATGAACCTTGTCCACTCACAATTTTCAAGTAGAAGAACTGGCCCTGCACAGAGATGAGTGGCTGTTATAATAATAATAATAATAATAATAATAATAATAATAATAATAATAATAATAATAATAATAATAATAATGAAAATTAGTCTATGTTCAGATATTCGCTTTTAACATCACTTCACGTCTGAATCAACATCACCAACGTTCAACATCATTATTTCACCGAGGCCATTAAAAATTATTCAGCAATTTTGAAGAACCCATTTCGAAAATACATTTTTAATTCCACTTTTAACATATTTTTTAAACGAAAATAACTCAACTGGGCGTGAAACGAGACATCAGCAACGTCAATCGCCGAGTGAGTCGTAGGAGGAAACAGACCCACCGCAAGATCCGGCGGTAGTGAGCGCGGCGCGTAGGCGCTGCCGCTGGGGCCAGGCGTCGGTGGCCGAGGATGACAGCTTAATCACATGACACGCAGGGGCGAGGCAACGGAGACAGGAAGTTGCGAACGAGACATATGGCGGGAGGGAAAGGCTCAGGTTTCTCCCAGTTCCTTACGCTATTTTTTCTTGTTTTCTGACAAATCGTACATTTTAGACTCACAGCCAAATTAAAATATTATATTCACTCAGACAATTTGAAATAGTGGGTATCTCACTAGAAATTTTAACAAAATTAATTAAAAATTAATTAACAAAATAATTAACAATTTTAACAAAACGACGGTTTTGTGATTTAGAGATTGAAACTCAATGAAATTGAAGTATGTATTGAATTAAAATTGTGCAAGTACTGGTAACTCAGGGATGTCCTACTAGTTCATTTTCGGAAGTGACGAGAAGAAATTAAACATATTGGTATTCTATTTACAAGAATCGATAACAATTTTTGAGAGAAATTTCAGAAACGCGAGTCATTTCTTGCGGACGCTGGAGTAGAGGAAAATAATTCGACGCGCAGGGCGTTCTCAATAAGACCTCAAGAGACCTTTAATTGCATCTTATGGTCATCTTTCATCGAATGTATACACAATTTCATCCACAACTTTATCGGAAATTTAAAAATTATTTCATCAAATTGTCCCTCTATAAATTATGCCTTAGACTAGAAGTCTAGCAAAATGATACACATTTACTCAAATGCATTATAAATAGTCCGTGGATAGCACGGCATTACCAACAATATTTATCATATGTCATCGGTAAAGATTCGAAGAAAACAAATCCTAGATTCCTAGATAATCCTAGATAGTCTATTTGTTGTGTTTAATATTTAATGAAAAATCCATTGTAGAATCTCTTTCCACTAGAAAATGATATCAAAAAAGTTGTTTTTGTAGTAGGGTAGGTAATAAAGTATCATTAATGTAAATAGCATAAATGCATTAAACCATCTAGTATTTCTGTGAACGTACTTTTTACGTAAATGTTGTTGTGATACTCCCTTAAATGTAATAGCCAATCTAAGAGGAGAAAACGGCGATTTTTCATACAAATGACATCGTAAAATTTAAAATATATCTTCTATATATTAGAGATAAAAATTTAATTAGCAATGAGTTCCCATTTTAGATGAAACGGCACACACTAATACACAAAACATGATTTTAAATAAAGAAGTTCTAACAGCTAAACACGTGAAGCTCTAAATAGAGGACAGCTATGTGCAAACAGGGGTCTAAAGGAGTAACGAGAAACGGCGGCGTCGAGCCTTATCGCACGAGGGTCAGAGGTTTCGTCATCCGTGCGCGAGCAACAGTCCGCTGCGAAATGCAACGTGCAGCCGCACGCGTCTATTTGTGGCCGAGACGGCGGCGACAGATGTTGCAACTTCCCGCGTAAATGCCGTGTATCACACCACACTGCGGCAACCGTCGCGGGCGCCGTGCCTGCCGCTCCCTGGACCTGCCACCCACGCTCTCAGTCCCGCCACCTTCCACGACACAGATGCCCCACCCCTTGCGGTTGCAGGGTCCTACGGTCGCAACTTCATTGCTATACTTATTTATTTAGTGCCAAGTGGCAGATCATCAGCTGTTACGGTTTCATCCAATCGGGAAGCTTACAAGACACTACAGTGGCGACAATATGGCGACGTTCAACCTCCCGATTGGTTGTCACCGTAACAGCTGATTTACGTCAACTGACCCTCTGTTTAAATCCCACTATAGTGTGGTATCGTGGTAGCGAAATGACAACACAGACCCGAGCTCTATTTACAAATCTCTTTATTTACAAATTCACACAATTTACAGCTCTGGGGTTGCGTTTGCAATGTACCTCCGTGACTCCCACGCACACTGCTCCCCGTCTCCCCGTCAGGCTAGTGCATCGTCTACGCAGACGCGTTATCGGGCCGGTGCCCTGACACCCAGTGCTACGCACTCGCCGTGTCACAAGGAATACACTTCCCCCTCCGGGGCAGCAGTTGCGTCGACACGCGAGGCAATATCAAAACGAATTCCCTCCGCTTCCCGGGCCAGCTAACGTCTTGGCGGTCATGTGATCCTCATCCCCTAGCCTGTCTGAAACGTGCGGGTGGCTTCTGGGACCGCATGGCCGCTCACCGGGGTGTCAGTCTCCACTGCCCTACCCGTCCTGCGTCAGAGGGGGAGGTAATAGCTCCCCTTTTATAGTTGGCTCGCAGCTAATCAAAGGATTTGTAGTAACCGGTCTTAGTTCATTCCCACGAGGCGTACAGCCTTCGACACCCTCTAAGGAAGTTCGGAAGTCTGGCCGCCATATGGTGACATTATAGTAGAGAGTGAACTTCTTTGATATTCCGGACCAGGGCATCAAATGATGTCACCCCTGAAAGGGAGATTCTAGAGTTCCGCCGAATTCAGTCGCTGCCTGGAGGAGGATTCTAGCGGCCGAATGCTATGATGGGTAGTTTCCGTTGTTTCTCCGATCAAAACCACGCAAATGCCAGAGCAGTACCTTAACAAACGGGCCACGGTCCGTGCACGATCTTTTCCTTCTCTTCCTTGTTCGTATACCAGTCGTGAAAACTTGGTTGGGGCGGTGCCCCGCTGGAGGGAGATATCTGGATGATGAAACCTCACAGATCGGAGTATTGATGGACTTTGGATCTCACCATCCAGCAGGAAGAACACCACCATCCGAGAAACATGCACTAACGGAACTAATGACCATAGAAGTTAACGCACAGGGAGACACGAAATTATATTTTTTTGTATTCGAGTAACCGAGGACAAAACATTGTTTTGAAAGATGCAAAAATTGTGTGATAGTGATAGAAAAATAAACTACGAAGATCTATCAAGATAGTGCCGAAAGTCCTGCCATCATCGGGACTCGAACTCTAGGACCTCCAGGTCAGAGCCACTGCGGTTGACCACAGGTGATGCCCTGAGCCACCTCAGTCGGTAACTAATGTAACAACGAAGTTACAAAAGCACCCAATTCCATATCCAATTTTAAATTTTAAAATGGCAAATATTTCGTACATGTTTTGTTAATTTTAATAAGTAATTAATTTACATTTTTATAATAAATTAGCCAAATTTGTTTTTTGTTCATATTGTGTGTAATTAGTTAGTTACTCGTGTATATGAATGAGTTTTTACGGTATAATATAATCAAAGTAGAAAGTATTATGTACCTAGGGACATAATAAATCTCTAGGCACGAAATGTACCCAGGAACACTATATAGCTCGTGGTACGAAATGTTTCTCTTCTGTCCTGCATTTGGTATCATAGAAACCAACTTCTCAGTTTGGTGGGAAAAAAATATTTTTGGCAAAATCTTGGGCATTTTGTTTGTTTACATTTGTGTCAAAAATTTTCAAGCGTTAAAAAGTTGAATAATTAATTAAAAGGTTCTCTTTCAAATATTTTTGTTCAAATAAATAATTTATTCTTCATTACTTACACTTTCGTTTTGCCCCTTCTTCCTCCATGTAAATCCACTACGCTCCACGCTTGAATGGGCAGCGCAATCGGCCTTGGCGGCGACCGCTTTAAGTGCCGAACAGCCATGCGGAAATTACAGAGCACGGAATCCGCTTATTCACAACATGGAAATAAAGGGGATATGAAATGTATTATGATACATTTGGCCTCCTGGAAAAGAATGGGCACAACGATTCTCTTCCACAAACTACATTATTTACATGCATTTTTCAACGGGAAAATTCACATTCATGAATTCCTGTCATATTGAATTTGAAATACATTTCTGTCAATAAGCGTATAAATGAATCTCTTTTTATTTGAGTTTGTGTTAATGTACTTTCACATCGTAATTTAGTTGTTTACAAAATATATATTTTATTTATAATCGCATTATCAACTAGGTTATGAGCAACGTTAGCTAGACAAGAAACACAGTCAATACTAAGTTACATATTAGAACAGTAGTTATTCACAAAGGATAGTTGTAAAGTATGTTTCGTATTTCAGTCATGATTTTAAATGAAACCTCTAAATGATCTTATTAACAAAAAATATTATTTCTAAATGAATTTGGCTAAATATCTGGTAAAATTAAATCTTCCTGCTTCTAATCAGATCCCAAATTCGGAAGGAAAAAAGCGAATGCCCAGGAGCAGGAGATTAGACAACAATTACAACAACAATAGTTTTCCTTTGATTAACATTGCGGGAGCTATCCTTAATAAGAGTATTCGACTATTCGATTCAACGACACTATTGGAAGAGAACTAGAGCACTTCATTATTTGTTAAATTCTTCTTCCCTCTACCTTCCATCTCCTAAATATACTATAAAAATTGATAATCATTATAGCACGTCTAGTATATTATGAGTATAAACTATTTTCAATCGATAATTTTCTAATTTGCTGATGCCTGCCCAGCCCGATGGTATCTCTTACGAGTCTCAATTTTGTATGTGAAATAGCCATGCATGTCCGTCCATCTGAAGGAAGGAATCCGAACCGGGGCAGATGAAATTTCGATGCTCCATAAAGGAAACCAGCCTCGCAGCGGTGTGGCGACGCTTGCTGATTCGTCTTCACAAGTTTTCCTCCATCTCCAAGGAGAACAAGAGTAACCGGTCCCATAGGGGGCGTGTCAGACTGTCACATCATACCATCTCGGCTAGCTTAATCAATCTCTCGAAATCACTTTTGTAGAAGGAAGAACGAGTTCTAAATGTAAATTTGCTTCACTAAGCAAAAACGAGAGTAGGAGTATAACCTGGGCAAATCTTTAAATATTTCATGAACGTCTCACAACTTAATATTTTAGATTAATGTGAGAAGTAGTTTAATTCCCTACACAAAATGTGTTGGCAAAATATTATTGATATATTCTCGCTGTAGGCTCCTTATCCTTTGCACTCGGGAAGAGTTTTTGAGAAAATGCCTCTATGGGGCAAGGAACAACTGTGCTTTGATTGACATTGCGGGAGCGATCATATTGTATTGAGGGCATAGTAATTCAATCTCCTGTCCAGTGGGACTGAACACAAAAATGAAACGCCTTCATTCCGTTCAGTTTTGTCGCAACAGTGCTGAAATCAATTAAAGTCGTAGGAATTCTATGCGTACCTTTTCATATCCCGCCTCTTCCCGATATTTCTTCATTCCAATTGAGCAAACTATAACCTTATCTCTCACATTCTGCTGTTTCTGATTCTCACACTCGTAACTACATTATTAACACTGGTCGACAATGATTTTGTTAAACGGTTAACTGTAGTTTGTTATGAAGTTTGCTACGCTAAAGACGAATACAAACACAAAAGTTGCCCACCGGGCTCAGTTTTTGTGTAATAGTACGTATTATACTAAAAATGATATACGATATCGTATTTCGAATATGGCCAAGTGTATTTTAAACTGAAACACTAGTTACTTCTAGGTTCATTACAAGATGGTGGTCGTCAAAAATGTATATAGTATGTAAAAAATGTATATATTGTAGATTCCACTAAAGATATGAAATTCACGGTAGACCAGTGAAATGAATTGAACAACTTCGGGAATTGCGACTCGGCGCGTTGTGTTCGTGAGTCACTAAATATTAGTTCCACTTTGTGTATCGACTGTGAAAGGTGTCGATGTTTATGTACAGGGAACGACTCATCTCCACGTTGTATTCGAGTGTTACATTTTTGTACAAACTGAATCCTTGCAATATCACGACAGTGTGTAAAATATCCGAACAATTTCTGTTATGCGTGTAGTGAGGTAACTTCGAAGAGTCAAAGGCGGAATATTACTCCCTTGATAAGAAAGGCATATGAATTGTATTTCAGGTGTCGATTCAGCGATCAGAACAAAGCATGGATCCCTCATATATGCCGTGCGTCTTGTATAACATTATTTAGACCACTTAATGGAACTTTGCGATATATGCCATTTGCAATTCTCGTGGTATGGAGGGAGCCATAGGACCACTCCATGGACTGTTATTTCCGCAGTATTAAAATGGATGGAATCACAAGCATGTCCAAGAAGACCATATTAATATCGCAAACTCCGTTCAACTATCAGGCCTGTTCCTAACAACGACGACCTTCGAATACCAGCGTTACCGGATAATTGGAGTTTATATTTCGAAAACTGGGGGCGAAGATTTAAACGAAAGTACCAAAAAGAACGATATTGAAGACCTAGATTCCGGTGGGTGTCTACAGAACCTCATAGCATCAATCAGTCGGAACTCAATGATTTAGTTCGTGGTCTAAACTTGTCAAAGCATCATGCAGAATTGTTAGCGCCCCGATGAAAGGGTTGGAACCTTCCTCAGAAGGAACTACAATTACTGTGTATCGTCGATGGGAATAAGACCTCCGACGTCTGTTCTATGAAGGCCATCTAGTGTACTGAACTGATGTTGATGAATTACTGAGTGAGTTGGAAGACCAACGTGTTCCTTAGGAATGGAGGTTATTCATATATTCCTGTAAACTCACTTTAAAACCCGTGCATTTTCATTTTGGTAATGAGAAACCAAGAATTTCTCTTGCCAATGCAGCCCATATGAAATAAACGTATGACTAAGTTGGCATCACTGCGATGAGCCCTGACCAAGTGGGTGATCAGCATTATTGTCTTCATAACCTCAAAATTAAGTTGAACGACGGTGAGTCGACCTGAAAATTCTTCATTAGTTGAACAACGTTCTATTATTCGTTTGTTACTTGCTGAATATGAAAAACCAGCTAATATATTCTCTAGAATGACTAAAGTGTGTGGTAAAAGTTCTATGAATTGGGAGTGGTATGGAAAGTTGTATGGAATTTTTACGAGTAGAACAGTTTAAAAGTGGTCGGGACTCACTGACTGACGAACACCGTTCTGGTCGCATCAGCAGGAAAAGCCCTGTTGGTCGAGCATTGGGACGCTGTAGGTGCATTTTTTGTGATCATCTCGATGAAGAGCGTACAATAAACAGCGAATACTACACAGATACGCGTTTGAACAAGGTGAAGCCAGCCATAAGAGAGAAACGTAAATCTCAGAGGGGAGGAGTGATTCTCCAGCAAGAAAACCTACGTCCTCACACTGCTCAACAAAACTGTGAAACCATCGACAAAATGGGTTGACAGGTATTGTCTCATCCCCCTTACAGACTCAATTTAGCACCACCTGATTTCCATTTGTTTGGTCCACTGAAGCAGGTATTACATGGGAAGAAGTTCCAGGATAACGAAGATGTCAAAAAGTGGTGAGAAATTGGTCGAAACACCAAAATAATGAGTTCTTTGTAGCCGGTGGAAAAAAGTTGGTAACCCGCTGGGACAAGTGCATAAATGTTGGTGGGAAGTATATTGAAAAATAGGAAAAGTCCTGTTTTGTAAATATAAAGTTTATTTCTCCATACCAATTTGTCTCTTTAATTATTGAATGCCCTTGTACAAAAGGTATGAATAAACAACTGAGCATCTGCTCTTCAGTGATTTCTCAGTTAATGAGTAACTTCGGCAGTGAGCGAATTGCTAACTTTTCGTATGAAAAATCTCGAGAATTTCCTTCTAGTGCGAAACATTTCCTTAGAACTTTCAGAGCAACCTCAGTACGTGACACAAACGTATTGAAGGCATAAGAGATTTGTTGTGATCTTGTGATGAGGATGTAGGTGAGTGAGAAAGTGAGTGAATGTTGGAAGACTTGGGACAATTTTATCATCAAAAGTACAAGGCCAGAATATATGCTAAAGAGAGTAATTATAACAGTTTTTTAATTACAATGTTTCCTTTCAGCAAATATTCAATGTGCGGTCAATTATGTTCTTGGCGAGTGTAATGATATCAGACGTGGGGCGTTAAATAATGAAACGAAAATGCTAATATTTTGGCGTTACATAAAGAACTAGAGGTGCTACTGAATGGGCCTGACATTCTCGTCGCAATTTTGTGTGTGTGTGTGTGTGTGTGTGTGTGTGTGTGTGTGTGTGTGTGTGTGTGTGTGTGTGTCTAAGGCCTGACTCCATTCTCCGGCCAGCTGCTATCTATCGTCACCGAAAGTACATTTTACGCTCAAACGCCATTTTCTCAAAAATGGCTCCAATTTTTCTTCTTCAAACTTGTCCAATGGATAGTGCTAATTGCACTGTTTAATATGACTTGAAGTTCATTTTGGTGTATTCTTATGTGTTTTTTTAAAATTACACGTATGTAATTTTTTAAAATATGTCTCACACCATTAATATGCACATTTCCATCGATTTGTATACATTTTTTGCATTTGGAAGTAAAAGGGCTTTAAATGACTTCAAATGAAGTTTTTCGAAAACTCAATAGATTCCTATGAAAAAGAGCTTCAAATTTCACATTTACAGTAACACTTAAATGCCATTTTCTTAAAAACTGCTCTAAATTTTCCAATCAAAATTGTCATATAGGACGAGTTTTTATTCATCTTTAATATTATTAAAGTAATATTTCGGCTCTTCAATTACGAAACCGAAAAGTTGAGAAAATTTCAAAATCATCTACTTTGGGCGGCGATAGATGGCTGCTGGCAAGAGGATGGGGCAAGACCAAGCCAGTTCACACCAAGGAAATTAGAACACCTTACTACCAGAGAGCCTGTACCATTCTGTAGCACCACTAGTTATTCTTATGAAAAGAAGCAATTGGTCATACTTGTTCTTTCTTATTTTTATTCATATCATCCTGCCCGTGGTAGCACATGATCATATCTCGGTGCTTTTATCATTCACCTGGATTTAAGGAGACAATTCTTCAATCATATAGACATATTACACACACATGTCACACACAGATACCGGAGAGACTAATAGATTTTGGAAGGATTTGACTCTTGATCTGATATTTTAAGGAATCTGTTATTTAATGGAGAGGCCGGCTGAATGTCCTGATAATAGCATAGAATAAGTGAGATAGGTTATGGTGGTCATGCCAACAAGTAGTTCGAAGTTGAAAATCAACAAGAACATGTCGAGATCTTGTTAAGTACAGATTAGAAAAATTGATCTGAGCTTATTAGTAAAGAGTGTTAGATCTTGAAAATTAAGAGATACAGACGATTGAGAACACTTATAGGTGAATATAAAGAAACTGGACTATCAAAGAGCTAATTTTAATACGAACACGAACGGACACTGACAGAAGA
Organism: Teleogryllus occipitalis; assembly: GCA_011170035.1. NCBI lineage: Eukaryota > Metazoa > Arthropoda > Insecta > Orthoptera > Gryllidae > Teleogryllus > Teleogryllus occipitalis. Next base: position 71,005 of record BLKR01005244.1, read on the forward strand.
TCAACTCACGAAAGATTTTAATGGATATAACATAACTTATAAAAAATACGGAGTGAACTATTTTTAAAAACTCGGGAGAATAGTGTAGGTACTGGAAAAACCTTTGGAATGTTTTTTTAAATTTTTTTTTTGACACTTGAAGAAACTCAGTTAAAATGTAAATGACATTCTTCATTCTTCATTTTGCTTATAATTTTAATTAATAGAATAAATTCACTTTTGTTGTTCACGTTCAAGAATCCAGTTAATGTATTATTCAAAATAATCTTTCTTCGTATTTCTAATCATTATTCGTTTCATTTATAAGTTTAATTCACTTTTGTTGTTCACGTTCAAGAATTCATTAAATTTAAATTGTAATAATAGATTTCGGATTGGAAGAAGCAGAAGACTTCAAATAGAGTGTGTAGTGTATTTTTGTTAATAAATGGTTATTTGATTTAAGCTAACTTTGTATTTTTTTATTCAATATTACCAGTAAGATTATTTTATTTTATATAGTATTATTATCCGCCCTATTTTTTTACTGTTTTATCTAATCATTACTTTTCTTTACAAATTTTAATTTTATAAAGAAAAAGGAAATATAATACAATATACAAGGGACTGGAAATCCCCCCTCAGGTCTTACAAGGAATGCGAACCCACAGCGTTAGTATCGGCGTACTTTGCTTCAAACCTCTGTGCCACGAGCTGGCTGATCCCTTGTAAATATATTACGGTTATGTACAATAATAATAATAATAATAATAATAGTAATAGTAATAATAATAATAATAATAATAATAATAATAATAATAATAATAATAATAATAATAATAATAATAATAATATAATAATAAGCCGGCCCTGTGGCGCAGAAGGTTGTGGCAGCCATCGTCTGCATCGAAGAGACTGCAGGTTCTAGTCCTCCGTAGGCATGGTCAAATTTGTGAATGTCCCTTCGCCCATCATCATCATCATCATCATCATCATCCTCATCATCATCATCATCCTAACACTTCATAATTCTAGGCGTAATAACCTTGTATTATCAAGGGATACTGCCGAAAAAACTGATCCCCGTAATGACACACGATAATCTCTCCGGGATAAATGCGACTGGGCCTCGGAAGATAATGTGTAGCGTGCTCTAAATGGTGGAAACACATGTAATAATAATATTAATAATAATAATAATAATAATAATAATAATAATAATAATTCAGATTCGTAAATAAATAGCAAATAACACATTTGGCGAAAAGCCCATTGTTATTTGAGAACCAGGTCTTCCTGTGAACCAGCAATGTGTAAATATAAATACTAATAATTACCTCCCACTTATAGGGCGGCTCATGGCCAGCGAGCTAGCTTTTCGAGCCGCGACCCCGGATTCGATTCCCAGATGGGGCAAGCATGGGGCGCTTTTCACTGTCATATACCATTTTTTATGGCTGGATGATAATGTGAAAGCTTCTCGGAGGTAGAGAATGCCAACATATGGCGTAAGGGGTTGCGACCCGCTTACCGCAAGTCTCACGAGCCCATGGCCGTCAGGCTGGGCTGGGACGCCAAGTCGTTGGACGAGCCTCTGGTCCCAGAGTAATGATAATATGTACATTTGGTGTCTTCCATTTATATTACGTGACCTTATTTTGTGTTTGAGGTACGTTGTAATGATCATATTTGCAACACTAAATCTATACCAATGACCTTTGACACTTTTCATAGCCATAGCAACAATGAAAACAAAGTTAAAAAACTTTTAAAACTTTTAAAACTTTCGATGTTGCACTCAATGAATTTCTCAAAATTTCTCAAAATTAAACATGTTTTCAAAAAATGTTGTAAAATATAAAATTTGCTGATCGTTCACATTAGCTCAATGGTTTACATTCTCTTCCTAATATTAACTTTGAGGAAATTGTGTTACGTAAAATAATTCCTATTTTTTTCACATTTGTCAATTTTTGTTTTCCTCATAGTTTAATAGAAAAGAGGCTTTCAGAAAAGCGTAGAAGTGCAAAATATATTTTCATTTGAAAACTTTCGGAACATTCCCAGTCCGTCGTGCGTCACGTATTATTCGCGCATGTTTTCTTAAGCCCTGACTTCGCTTGATGCGAGAAGAGTAAGGTTATAAGAGTTTTGTTATTTTGACCACAGGACTATAATATCAAATTAGTAGCTTGTTTTTCCTTGCAAAATAGTTTCTATTATACGAGAGCGAACATTTATGGTCACCAGATTTTGTCAACAAAATCGTTGCTCGTTGCCAGTATTCTGAATACAACTAATGTTTACAAAGGAGTGGGGATAGCTATATCGAGGCTCAAAAAAAACGTGCGCGTGTAATAGTCCCCCCAGGTCCTCCTATATTCCCGAACCGGTGTGCAAGATCTGTATAATCTGCGTAATTGAGGAACTGGCTCTCTATACCGAGACGGGTCTATGGGCTACCTGGGCGTGATGTTTGGGGAACACGATGGAGCTTCTAACTGAGTTTGGCTCAGAGACAACATTGCTGCTGTCTTTACAACGCCTCTGACCGGAAAGTCCTAGTGTTCGCGTCCCGACGGATTTTCGATTCTAGCTACGTACTTAAACTTCCACGCACAGTATTGCCACCAATGTCGTGAGCCTAGAGCTTGTCTCGGTAGATGCGATGTCCCACAGGGGCAGAAACCTCGCGGAGGAATTCACTCGCAAGCTGACCAGTACGTCGGTGCTGGATCTCACTATCCAGTGGGTTAGGGAAACCGCCATTTCCAGACACACTACAATTACTACACTGGCGGGGTTAATAGCCAGAGCAGTTGACTTACCAGGAAATATTAATCAATCCATCAATGAAGGTGCTTTTCACCAGAAATTGTCCTTAGGGAAGCAATAATTACCATGAAAGGGCCTGGTAAGTCCCTTAAGGACTGAAAGATGGAAGTGTCTGTCCTTGTCCTTATCGAACTTTTCATGTAAACAACAAAGCATCTATTTTTTTTTTCAAAATGAATATTCCCCAATAGATTTGGTGTGTTTTAATGCCCCATAAATTTGAAATTAACCTTTTTTGGGGGTGGAGGACTTTACTTCAAGCCCTCAAGACGTTTCCGAAATTCTTTCAAAAATGCCTTAAAAGTTTTGTCTTTAAATTTTTGCTGGAATCGAAGACCGCCTAAACAAAAGTTACGGGTTCGATTTACATTTGAACTGCTGAATTGGCGAAATTTGTAAAAGTTTAAATATTCTTAACCACCCGTAAAAGACTGTTCGCGAAGGAGCAGTCATTTCACTTTACTCATTACAAGGATGGCAACGACTGGTAGCAAGCGGATCTTGACCCACTTCGTCCGTTACTTTCTGTTGTTTGCCGTGAACTGTCTAGTTTTCAGTTTCGTTTATGAAGTTGTTGCAATGCAATTTAACTGCGCTATATTAATATTTCTTGCTTGGAGACGTAAGACCTCCTCTAAATTATCGGCATTTAAATGATAGCTCATTTCCTATGCATTTGGGACGCTTCAAAGTTTCTTGCGATTCTTTTTTATCGTTTCGTTCTGTTTTTGTGGATGTATCGGTGAACATATTGTTCAAGAAGATTTCATTGACAGATTCGCGGAATTTATTTTTGATTGATTAATGATTGATTTTCAAATTGATGTCAATTGAAACCTGATGTAAATATTGACAAATGACACACGTGACAACTGTTCTGATGTACTAAAAAAGTCAAGCGATTCACTTATTTCAGAGGCAGAATAATAGTTTGTCGCAAAATTGATGATACGGCGAAAGTAGTGTGTTTGAAGTGTAATGCCAAGGAAGTAAATCAATTTGAGATACATTGAGGAATAAATACGATATACTTCTTAAACCCAAAATATACACTAAGACACACATTTCTCAGGTTCCGGAAAATACATCAGTAAATAAGAACAATAATTTCAAGCATTTTGAGTGATCGCCGTCTTTGAGATAGCATTGTAGGTTTTTGAAATAGCATTGCATGTTTTTGAGTACTAATAATGATGTCTTCTGGAACAGGCAAGAAACCGCGTTTATACCTGTTCGACTAGTTTGTAAGTTCTTTCTGTATAAACCTGTTTCCAGTAATACATACGTACTTCGACGAGAAATATATAACAGAAACTCAGTGAAACTTGATGAAAACATCAGAAGCAGATCGTGGAAAATCACATATCTCATTTGAACTTACTGGACATGAGCAGCCTAATACAAGAAAGGAGGCAACTACATTACTGGACCCCCATTTTCCCTTGAACATTTTTATTTACATAAGACATAGTTTACTAATAAATTAATAAAACACTACAAAGAAAGCAAATTAAAACTTTAATAATACAGATAATAAATACAATTAACTTTGTATTAAAATATTACCGACTGCCAGATGGCTTTGAGATACTTTTTCCCACCTGACAGCAATTTCACAAATTGTCATGTTAGAAAAGAGAAGATTGCATTGTACCATGAATAATTGTGTTAGTAATTACTTGTACAAAAAATCAGAATAATGAAGACATGGAGGAAAACCAAGAAGGAAGTGGGAGGAAGACGTAAGATCAATGACGGTGGCAAGAGATTTAGAAGATCAAAATAAATGAAGATTACGCATTGAGAAACGGCGAAAGCTGTAGAATACACGCTTTAGTACTACTACTACACTACTATACTATTGCCATACTATACTATACTATACTATTGCCATGCCATGCTATCATATTGCCATGCCATGCCATGCTATCCTATTGCCATGCCATGCCATCCTATGCCATCCTATGCCATGCCATGCCATGCCATGCCATGCCGTGCTATGCTATGCTATGCTATGCTGTGCTATGCTGTGCTATGCTATGCTATGCTATGCTATACTACTACTACTTCTACTACTACCACTATTTAGTACTTCCACCGAAACTACTCAAATTTTCGCTTATAAATGTCTTATTACTGATCATTCTTCCATTTAACCCTACGTTTGTTAGGACTTTCCTCACAGTTTCAGAATGCACTTTCTTTTCACATTCTTCTAACTCAGCAGCACTTTTCGACGCACTTAATCCAAGATTCTTTATTACTTTCCTCGATTAGCCATCTCTCTCTTCTCTAGTAAAAATGTGTTTTGCGGCATGTTTCTATTCTATCCTCTCATTTGTATCGCGTTACGATGTCGTGAACTACAGTTTGTGGCAGATTAAGTATTTTGCCAATTTCGTAGAATAGCTATTTCAAGGCTAATCACATCAAGTTATCGCTGGTCAAATGAAGTATTCCGTCCTTGTAGACCCACCGTAGTACTTTCACCCCACAAAGGGAAGTGATCCGAACTCATCACTAGAATAACGGGTAAGCGAAGAGTGACGTGTAGAATGAAGTGATGTGTAGCTGCAGCGCCTCTTAACTCTTTCAGCACAAATAAGAATCATAACAACAAATGATTTCTCTAGGTGACCGTATAATAAAGTGACAAGGTCTAAGGACATTTTGAGCCAACTTGCGAACCTAGATATTTTATTTCGCGCTCTAAACATTCAAGATGATGAAATATTCCACTTGGAATGTTGCGCAGTGCATGTATTTACTTTTCGCGTTTCTATGTCTTGTTAGTAAACTATTCCAGATCAATTTCGATACATTAGAGTGAACCGAATATTAAGGGTGAGACTATGTGTTTTATATCTGCCTTCGGTTACAAGGCTAACTTTGGTTGAGTAAAGGGACGTTCTTCCCATTGGAGCCAAATTGTAACACCAGAAACTGTTAACTAACATTAATTACGTTGGAGAGTTTGAATAACGTTGGAGTCAGCAAGATTGGAGGTCTTGGACAGTCAGAAATTAATTTTTGCGTGCTTTACAAATGCGAAGGTGTTTTCGCTGCCACTCATTACATGAAAGAAAACACGATTATCACTAATTGTTTCACTTGTAGGAGTAATATATGAGTAAAGGAACAGTTTTCTCTGGTTTCAAAAAGGACATATTTGCGTGCTTGTTGATCACTAGTGGAGTGTCTGCGTCTTTATGCGCTTGTACGCATGTCATTTCTCCTGATAAAAACTTTGCAATCAATATTGCTATTAACTGCCTTTTATTATTCGAGTTAGCGCGAAAATTTTCTTTGGACGTCGTATTTGTCGCATTGTGTCGTCAAGCACCATGTACGCAATGTTTATGGCCCCTTTGCTATGCTAAGCACGTCAGGTTAGCAATAAAATATTTCTACTGTTTGTGATTGATATATTGACACATATTCAACATAATTTTCACGGACAGGCTCTCTGTCAAAAACGTTTATGAGGTAATAACCCCTGTTTGATGACGCATTGAACTTGGACACTGAATTGCTTGTTTGTTGTGTTTGAATGTTTTAAGAGTGTTAAGGTTTACCAAGAATAGTGTTGTCTGGAAACACGTTTTTAAGCAACAAATGTGTAAAAATCACGACTTCTTTCAGTTTGTTTACAAAATAACTCAAAAAACCAACCAGCAATAACAAAAAACACGAATGCCATTAGTATGTAGCAACTAGGGCCTATGCGTCAGTGAAGCTGAAGTTCGTTTTCCAAAATATTTATCATATTTTTTCCCTTATTAATTACCGTTATTAATTATCCAGTTTTCTTTTTCCAATTCAAATGTAAACTGATTCAGAAGGTGCTTTATTGAGTGAAGGACGATATGTGGAGTATTACTTTACCATCAAGGTATATTTTGCACATTAACGGCGATACCATTGATCCAAGATAAAAAAAACCAACAACCTTTAACACATAAAATGTAGGCAGTTTTTTCCTATTTCATTTCATATCAGATTACCATTTACAAACAAATGGAGAGTTTTAAGGTACATTGAGATAAAGTATAATGATTCCCATTTTGCAGAGTTTGCTTACATCACCAAATTTCGATGTGCTCTCGGCTCAATCGTTAATTGGATGAAAACATCTTAATAACATTATATGAAGTTAATTTATCTCTTATGTCACATCGGGCCAATACGAAAATTGGATGACTTTTGAGTTATTTTGAAAACTGAGAAAAGCCCTGATTAATTGAATTTGTTTGGTTAAAAAAGTTTCCGGGCAAACTTCTTGTTAGCCAACCTGATATACATGATCAACCGCCGAAAAAAAATGAAAGCAAATAACAAAACTACACCAAAACTTTCCTTTATTTTCTAACATTTGACTGGACTAGTGAAGCTCACTGCTTGTCGAGTCAGTCCGAGGGCAGGCGAGAGGAGGGAGGTTCTAGTTGGTGATAGAGGGGAGGAGGAAGAGTGAAGGAGTGTGGTATAGTGAAAGGAAAAAGAAACGCGGGGGCCCGCAGACAGTTTGGCTCGAAATCTTGGAGTTGAGCAATCCTACTCTGCAGTGGCCACAAATATCACCTTGGGCCCTCTTGGCCGTAGTATTCCTTTCGACTATTTACTAATAGAGTTCGCAAGATATATCTGTGCACTCAACAACCGTTAAATTGCGAGCCAACGCAATTTAATATGCATATTATTTTATCATGTACACGCTCATGAAATTGCTATTGGTTCGCAATTTAACGGCAGTCGAGTGCACAGATATCTCGAGCGTACTCTATTCTCACTGTGCGATTGGGAAACATGTGCCTGCGACTCGACGCGATGGGGTTATCATATCACGTGGTCATAGTTTACAGAACTGCCCAAAAAATTATAAAAAAAGAAACGAGACGTTGAAGAGAAATTCAGTGAATACATCTTCCATGTAGAAAGCTAAACCAACGAGAGATAAATTTACTTGTTGTACTTACGAACAATGGGTCTCCTTCCTTCCTTCCTTGTGTGTACGTGTGCATCCGACTTGCAGAGAGAGCCATATGACGTTCGCGGCCTTCGCAATCATTTCCGTCAACACGCCATGCGCCCTTCCGCACAGCACCGCGCCGCGCCGCGCCGCGCCGCGCCTCACTGCACGGCCAATGTACGGCCGGACGACGGGCACTGACGGACGACGTCATACGTCAGTCCACGCACCGGCCATCGTGCGACCGCATCAGTGCGTAGACATCTCACCATCTACGCACGTCGTTTGTTCCGCTCCTCGCTTGCTGCAGCGCTGCTACAGCGTCCAGTTTCAATGAAACGGACGTCACAGCGGGAATTTACGAATAAATGAACCACGTATGGTTTCGTAACTCGGGTTTTCCGCTTTTGATATGCTCTTGCAACTGAAAGACGGAAAATGTATGTGAGAAATGTTTGGTTGAAGGGTTAGGAATTTACCTCATTTGTGAAGCGTAAGATCGTAGTAATTTTCCGGGAAAACGAGTTCTACAAATTCTATGTTTGTGATGAATACTCCGTTCTTGGCTGTGGAATTCTCAGGGTCGTTTCCATGTCGTTTACATTCGATGCTCCTTCTTGTTCGAGTAATATGGCATACAATTGCGTATATTTTAGTGTATCTCTTGGGAACTTTCCTGCACCCTCTCAGTAATTTCTCGAGTTTATTTTTATGATTTCGCGAATTAATTATCTGAAATATGGGAAGTAAACTGATAAAGCGCCTAAGAAATGAATGTTAAGAATTCTTACAACGTATCGTGGCAGTGCAAATGTAATGAATATTAACAGCGAATTTTTGTATTTGTATTTAGCCGCTATATGTTCCGTAAAGCAATTGGCCTCGGCGCCGTTAGATCCCGGGGTTCCTAATCGGTCAGCCAACCGCGATGTCTTGAACTCGCTTAACCTTTGTGACTTCACATAGTTACCGAATTCAGCTAGCAACGCCAATTTCACGGTCGCGGCGTTTTAGTAGAACCATCTCAGTATTCGCCTGCCTGGTCGAAGGAAATCGCGAAAAACCCCGGTCAGGGTGAACGGCACAGGGATTGAACACGGGACTCCCGAATGAGAAGTCAGCACGCTACACTCTGAGCCACTACGCTCGGTTAACAGCGAATGATCTCTCACAAATCTACCATTTTGGGGTATATTAAATAAACGAACATTATTACGGAATATATTTTGATAAATCTCCGAATAATGCCTCCTAGAGTCAACTATAATTTCTAAGTATATTTGGATTATTTGGTATTAAGAAGGATTATAACAGAGAGAATAATATACCTGATAACGCGAATTATTCTATCTCAATCATCATTTTTCATTAGCATTTGTTTTAATAGCATGTATTAGGGCGTACCTTAGTTTTTATTCCGAAGAAGTATTATGCACTTAGTGTTTAAAACAAGTGAGAGAATCCAACTAAAGAATAATAATACTGGGACCTTCTAAGGATGAACTAATTGAAATATCAATGTGTAATTACCATATAAAAAGTGATATTACTACAGGTGAAAGGACATAAAATTTTCCAATGTACGTACTCTAAAAGTTTGAAGGACTATAACCCCACCTAAACCATGTGCCACCGCTGATCAACTTCCTACCAAATTCGGTGTCCAGTGGCAGTGACGGACTGTTGATGCTGTCAGAACTCGATTTTGGTTATAGATAGGGTGTTATTTAATGGTTGCTTAGCCGAAGAAGCCACAACCAGTGATGTTATAACCAATGGAGAAACTACAGAAAGGGACTGTTTTCATGAACATCGATACAGAATCCCCATCCTCAAATTAGTTTTCAAAGTTCTGTAGACAAGTTGATTGAGATCTATTTATACAATTCGAAACCTGAAGAATAAACGAAAATGGAATGAGATTAATCAATCTCTGTTAAACCATGAATTTAATGTCTTTGGTTAACAAGCTCCCCAAAAAACCTAACATTGAATACTTGAAGGTGGGGGATTTTACTTTTGGGCTAAGTGAGTTTCAATTGATAGCCACTAAAAATAACAGAAATTATAAATGCAAGGGGAATAAGCGAAAAGTTTGACTGTCATGTCTTAAATTAAACCCAAATTCCAACCAAACAAGAACTGTGGAAAAAAAGAAAATAGCGAAATGACATAGAAGCTATAAACATTTCAACAAACAATAGAAAAATTCAGAAATATCAAAGTAGCGGAAAATAGCAACTTTCAAAATTTCATTTAAAGAAATACACCAAAATATCCCCAAAAATATTTAACTCAGACAAAGCTAAAAATACATTTTGTTGGAATGGAATTGGAGAAGCAAAGCGATAAGAAGAACAAAACAATGGAAAATGTGGAAACGCCTTCGAAAGGACGGCCGTTACGAACAATTCAAACAACAAAGAAAAGATTCGAAGAGAATATACTTAATCAGGGAGTTAAAATATCTTTTGAGACGTCACGTTGCATTGAAATGTTTAGTTTTATAAAAAACTTTTTTATCGGATTTGTAAGGGGAAACTAGAAGGCTATCAATCACCTAGGATATACTGAGATAGACGTGATGAGTTTAAAGTGAAAAAAACATTCAACAATACTGGAAAACATGATATACTGTCAAAATCCTTCCATCGACAATTTAATTTGCAAATGAAAATGAAATTCCAAACAATAATGAATACCTAAACGACATAACACATTGTTGAAGAAATTAAAGAAGTAATTAAAACTAAAAACTAACAAAGTTAGTGAAGATTTGATTACAAGCTTTTAAATTGTTCTGGATAAAACTATTGTGAAAAACCTAAATTTCATCTTTGAAGATATTTGGAAACTGCTGATCCTACAATGACAAAGAATGAAAAGTGGCGTTAAAACAACCAATACACAAAAAAGATGCCAAAAAAATGTTGATAACTGATGGGTGGATCTCTTGTGCCACTTGCATTCACATTATTTCTCAATACTCTCCTGAACAGTGTAAAGAAAAATATTTGCTAATCAATTAAGGCGAGAATCTGAGTGGATTTCGAATAGATTTTGATCAAAACAATAAATTAATGTAAAGTCAATAATCCGTGACACACTATTTCAATTTTTTGTAGTATCTTCAATATATTACGTTCATTTTTGAGCATCTGAGACTACTATCCAAAAGTTGTTAGAAAGAGTGGTATTCTTACAGTTACACTTAAAAAGTCATATTTGCTTAAATGCCAAGAAGACAAATTTAAAGTGACATTTGATATATTTCTTGGGAGTGATTTAATTTTTTTCCTGTAAATCCGATATTCACTGAAATGCTATTATAAGATTCGAAAAGGATTAATAGTTTTTGATAACAGATTGTACGAGCAACTTTCACTGGCAGACGTTTTTGCAAACTCATTTCACTATATCCACGGATTGCACGTAACGTGGATGAATTGTGAACAAGATGGGAAATTATTATTGTATATTTTGTACTAATTTCTAACAAACTGAATACTTATGGAAAGTTTCGTACCACCTTTAAAACGAGAGGAAATGCAACTCCAAGTAAAATTCCATCGATGCAAAACAACCTTAAAATATTCTTCCGCAACAAAACAGTACCCTTTCGATAATAATCGCATTCGCATTGTATTTTTCCACTAGATTATAATGTACACATCACGTTAACGACTTGCGAACGACTACGACTCATAATAGAGGCGATAAAACGATGTTTTTCTACCAACTCTTTATACGAGTGACAATAACATAAGCTTTGAAGATTCCGTTATCTAATCATGACACTAATGAGTGGTGAATTTTTAAGAAACATTCACCTGTAGACTCAATCTAGATATAGCATATTTCTCAATTCACAGAGAGCTCTGGAATAATCTGTCAAGGAAGGAAAAAGTATCGGAACATCATAATTGCTGATAATGCCCTTACCATTCCACATATTATATCACCCAAAAGGTTCGATAATGGCTGTTTGAATAGGTGAAATAAGATTTAGACACAGTTAACTCAGGAAAATAAGAAATTGAGAATTTTTAATCTTTATTAAGGGTCAATTTTCATAACAGAGCAACGACCTCTAAACGATTGCTTCAGTAGTGAAAAGCTCTTGCTTTCGCAATCATGACTCCTTAATGGACCGTTCTATTTCGTGTGGTTAGGTACTACTCACTCAACCAGTCAGACCAGATCTTCTTAAAATTTGTAATCTGACAGGAAATGTTTCCTCAAAAGCTCTACATCACACCACTGGATGGAAATTGGCTATGTGTGTTTCTAGCGGAGGAGGGCGAATGTCCTTTTGTAGTGCTCAGATCGATGACCTGAATGGGTGTTAAATTTAGCCAAAGGAAAGAAGCGAACCAACCATAAATAGAAGCCACAGCCAGTATCTTCTCTCCACACGAACCGTCCACGACTACGTGAAGAGTTATCCACCCCTGTTTTACATGAAAATACAAGTAAGGCCCAAAAATAGTGTTACCTAAAAATTACTATTTTTATAATTTATTCAGGAAATATTCCAAACATTTGCAGCGGTAAACATTGCAACTGATATTTACAAACACAGACACTGTACATTTATGAAATATGTAATCGTTATAATAATTTTCACTTCTCTAACTTTGAGAAATGGTCAATATTTGGTATGTAATGTTCCAGTTAACGTTATTTAAATATCTGCTGATGATATTATGATATACTTAAACAAAAAATTTGTGGAGCTAAATCAGCACTTACTTTCTCGTATTATTTGCAACGTATCGCAATGTTATAGGCACATTTCAAATTGTATTCAATTATTTCTTCAGGCATCTTGTACAAAGAAGCAAAAGCGTTTCGAATTTGCAATGTTTGAAAGTTTGATTTTCATTTTCAAAGTCAAGTTTATGATCAAAGAATGGTAAAAACTGTATGTGACGTAGGGAGTGAACATTTTCATGAGTTACAAATTTCTTTTCCACCCTTTAACCATAAACAGTCGAATGATGAATAAAAGTACTGTAACGGTACGTCCTCCGAAATAATAATATAATAAAATACAATACTGGTCATATTATGCCGACCGCCGCCCCACCCGCTTAGGTGCGTGGCCGCGCCGTTCAAAAGGTTTTATGACCGTCCCTGGGTGCCGCGGACTCAATAGCCTCTCCACACTAAACGACAATTATCGAGGCCAAGCCCTACCACCGGTCTCTGCCAACCCCTCGTCATCACCCCCTCAGCCGAACTCGGAGACATATTTATGACCGTCAAAAGCATTGTGCTACCGAGACGCACCGGCGCGTGCCGCGTCGAGTCCCGCGCTCGCTGGGTATGCCTTTTGAGTCCGATCCACAGACGTGCTGCTTAAAAGAGCATCAAAATTCGTTTTGCTCAAGTGTTCACCCGGGAGAGAGGCACCAGGCAGGGCAATAAAGCAATAACGTCAATCAAAGAACGGCCTGGGCTAACCGTCGCCGGCACCCGAAAAGAAAGGAGTAAAACGCCGTGACCGAGGCGCGAAGGCGGGGAAACATGTGTCACCGTCTTCGGACGTGCCGCGCCAATATACCACCCTTTCGTTATGCGCACGTGGTCACCTGTGGACTCGCGAGACCTACTTTCGAGCATACAATGCCGCACATTGTCGATGCGAGCTCGCGAGCCATTGGCTCAAGTGCCGCCTCTTTAGCGAAGGGCGAGCGAATCGAAGACAGGCCCCCGGTCCGTGGAGAGGGAAGAGGTGCCTTCGTTCGTGGTAGCGCGCCGCCCAAAACGGACTTGTATCGAGAGATCGGTAAGAGACACTTGTATCTAGAAATCGGTGAGAGAGACTTGTATCTAGTCGTTGTGTCTAGAAATCGGTGGGAGACACTTGCTCTACCGCGCGCCGCATAAACTTAATTAGTCACGTGAGCTGAAATGATTACTCTCAAAACGTGCGCTAGTTGATTTGGCGCTTCATACGAGATTTTTGCTCTGCGCAATGTCACATCATCGGTGAAATTCATTAGACTCGCTACCGGAAGGAACTTCCTCTCCGGAGACCGCAAGCCGAGCGCGGAATCACCATTGTTTATGATCGGCAACGAGACGTTGTGACCTGGGTCGCGTGTCATGAAATGTGGACGACGCCAGCGCAGCATTGGGTCCAGAGGGAGCGTGTTGTCGGTGGCTTCCGCCTGAGTACGCGCCACAGCCGCCCGACTCCAGCCCGGGAATGCATCACTCACCACTGCTGACATCACGCCTCAGAAGAGTACCAGATAAGTAGTTTTGTGCAGCCAGGTGACGCTCAGCCCTTGTTTCCCGCGTAAATGCGGACGAACTTTAGATATTCGGGACTGTAGCGGATGTGCCGGTAAACAGGCACGAGGGTAGCGGCCAAGTACTTGTGTTCAATTTTTGTATCAAATTTCATTTTAAAGTAAATAAGAGGCCGCCGATGTACAAAAAAAAACATGTAAATTCATTTGTAAAAATCATTGTTATGCCAATCATCATCATCATAATCATATTTTAGAATAAGTAAATATTTTCTTGAAATGCCCATCTGTGTATTATTGAGCATGCAAACCCCCGACC